>JAHPZR010052653.1:12500-27706 GCA_019787425.1 Platygyra sinensis
ATTTTTATCCTGGGCTAGTGTTAACTGGCTTCTGAACAATCCTACCCTGTTTTCAACAAGTTAGCCTGAAATGAGCCCACGATCCAATAAAAAACCAGCACTTGGTCAGCAGTCAACTTCAAAAAACCACGTGACCTCGATGAGTTGTAGACTTGAGCCCACAGTATGGTCATCTGATACTGGTCAGCAGATACCTTGTTTTGACAGGTGTCAGTTGATCATAAGAGGGATGTTGAATATCAAAGAAGTACACGGTAAACCTATTATTTGGAGTATGGCCGCCATGTTGCGCGACTGCGCCGTCCTGCATACCCGCCCACGAGCAATACTGCTGTCCATGATAACCATGAGAAAATCCATACATGGGTTTCTTTTTCCTATATGGTTATGGGGCTCCGCTTGGCGACCCTTCAGGCCGCCGGAGCTCCGCTATTAAACATTTAAGGATGTTCGCGCCCAAAAACGTCCCACACACAGATTTTTTTAAAACTTTGACTGCAGGTAGAAAGTGATAAGATTAGATTAAAAATGTAAAAGAAATCAGGGGTCACCGAACTCATTTTGAAGATCAGGCGCAGTTCAGACCATAGCATTTCTAGGATTTCCAGTCATTTGAGGCGATTCTGGCCGGATTCAATACTATCAGTATATCTTAAAGTTGAAGAATCATATCTAAGTTATGTGTGTTTAAACAGCATATATAGGCCTATTTGAAAGATCTTTACTACATATGTCATTAAATCAGCTAGAATTAGCCTTAAAAAATACAACTTCTAAGTTAAGCACACCTGTATCCACGTACCAATTCGACCCTATTTGAATAGTATATAAGAAATAATCAAAACTTCCCATGTACAGATTTTTTTTGTTTTTTAGTATAATGGAAAGAATCAGAAAAGGAAGTGATCTGCCGAAAAAAAAGTGGGGGTCACCGATCATCCAACAAAAATATTCGCACTCAAAGTTAACTCAAAGGTCATCGGCTCTATATTTTGTTGAGTTTTCGACTCGGTGCGCGCGCTTGAAAATGACGTGGCACGCGCGTGACCAATGAATAGCGTGCACAGTAGCAATGGGCGCAAATGTCCTTAAACAGAGAATACTAAAACTGTTACCTATAATTTTAGCTCTCTAATGGTATGAAAATCCGACTTGGACATAAATTTGATCTTTCTGGTATTTTAAATCCATTATTTTTCATTATGTCGACCGTTTCTCAATAGAATTTACATACAACAACGTAAACACTTCAGTTTCGGTTTGTTCATTCGTAGCTTAGTAACCAGGTAATTGATCAGAAGTTGGGAGTACTGGGAATGATGCAGTTTACCACGCGTATTTTGGCTCGCTCGTTGAGGGATTGATTTCTGTCAAAGTGAGCGGCCATCGGCAGCAATGAAAACAACTTTCTGATTATTTATGAAAGAGATTCCCTGCCGAGTGACATTCAGCTGCTCAAGAAAGGCCACGTTAAACCGGTTAACATGAACAAAAACGGCTCTTTTCGCTATAGGAGCCACCAAACTCGCAAAAGCATACGTACTGTGGTATAGTCTTGTCAAGTTCTTATCATTTTGCTACACAGGTCTATTGAGGTTGTAAAATTTTTGCTGAAAAGTGTTACTTTATGCAAATTTATGGCATGGTCTTCAGATGTTCTCGCAGATAAGCCACATCTCCGATTTGATACGAAAATTTTGAGCAAAAAGGTGCAGCTTATACGCCGGTGTTTACGGTATTCCTTTTCATCCAAACATGAATTTGGACTTGAGTTTTAGCATTTTCACACTTCCGGCGATAGACGTGTTTTGACACTGGCGACAGTCAAGAGACATTTAAAGCGTACCAGTACAGAATTTACAACTGAGATTTCTGCTTTTACACTTACAACATCTTTTGCTTTTCATCTTTTCGATTTTCTGGTAAAGAGGAGGTAGATGTGTATTGCATGTGTATGTGCTTTATTGTCTTGATTCCTCGTCACACCTTGCCATCAATGTGTCATGATGCATGAAGTTGATGCATACAAGGGCAGATTTTAAGTTACACAGCACAGTTTGACACTACTCTAGGAAATAAAGGTTATAATGTAAGAATTGGAACGCGCAGGTAGATTAATGACTACGTAATGACTACGTAATGACTACGTCACTATCAACAGAATGTGCCACAGCATTACTATCTTTTAGATATGAATAACCCACTGTAAAGGGAATCAGGGAACCACACGAGGTAAAGAAAAAATCTTTTGACCTCGGTGGGAATCGAACCCATGACCTCCGGATTAGATCTACTGTTACTCTGCCGACTGAGCTACGAGGTCGGACAGAGAAAGCCGAGACGATTTAGGTGGTGAATCGCGGCGAAAAGAAAGCAAGGGTACATATGAATGTTGTGCCACGTAGCACTATAAACACAAATGGTGGAACAGAGAATTAACTCTGAAGTGTAAATTTAAGTGCTAATTGAACCCATGAATAACCCACTGGGCGTTAGCCCTAGTAAAGGGAATCAGGGAACCACACAAGGTAAAGAAAAAATCTTCACCTAAATCATCACCTAAATCTTCACCCAAATCATCCCCGACTTTCTCTGTCCGACCTCGTAGCTTAGTCGGCAGAGTAATGATAGATCTAATCCAGAGGTCGTGGGTTCGATTCCCATTGAGGTCAAAAGATTTTTACTTTACCTCAAGTGGTTCCCTGATTCCCTTTACTGGGGCTAACGCCCAGTGGGTTATTCATGGGTTCAATTAGCACTTAAATTTACACTTCAGAGTTAATTCTCTGTTCCACCATTTATCTTTTAGATACCCTAGTTTTAAATGCTGCCTTGAAAAATTAATTTTAGCCATGGTTACAAGTTGACATAGTGATTTGCTCTGAAATTTGATTCTGATTGTATTGACTAACATGTATTGATGACCTTTCATCTGAAGGTGAGAGGGTGAAGGAAGAAACTGTTACTCAGTTTCAATCTGTTTGTGGCTGTGGGGATCTTGAATAGCTATGCTGCTGGTGAATACGTATTATTAACTCTGTGCAAAGAATGCTGTGACAGTCTCAATTATATTTCAACGAAAAGCCACAGAGTGCAGTAAAGCTAATCAATGATTAAAAGTTGACCTTGTTTGAACCATGTGCAAATTAATTCATTTTAACACCTCTAACAGTCAGTTAACTCCAAGAATATAATAATTTATTATGCTGTTTAACCGCTTTTTGATTACTGAACTTGCAGAAAGACACCCCAGGAAGAAACAACACCAGTTTCCGTTTTCTTATGGCCAAAAATATTCAGCGTCCACAGCTGAAATTCAAAGACAAGATTGACAATAGTAACACTCCTTTCATTCCGATCATCAAAAGGAAACCAAACGCTTTGAGACCTTTGGAAATAAGTAAGTTTGCAAGCATATCTTGCATGTTCATTAGTTTGATAACCACATATAGCTAACTTAATAGGAACAGGACTTCCCAAATATACTTGAGGGTAGATGTGGGAGGAATTGTAAAAACCTTGTTAAGCATGTCTGCCTGAAGTTCTAATACTGCAAAGGGGACAAATTTCTCTCAACCTCATCTGGGATGACCAGATTACACAGCCCAATAGTCAATGGCACGACAGAAAAAAAGAAACTATTCAACAAGAGTTTAGGAGTATGGAAACCAGCACAACAAGCGCATGGTAATTTAAAACACCCCATACCAACTTTCACTACATTGCTTACAGAAGCAAAGCTAGGTATTAAATTAAACTGGGATTAAAGTTTTGGCAGAGTGAGTTATTGTCAAAGCATTCCAAGTTAAAATGAGTACATGTACAAAACAACAAGGGAATTCATACATGAATACTCTAAAATAGTGCAGCACATTCATGAAGTAGCTTTCATTTGAGTGTTGAAAATTAATTTTGGCTTTGCATCAATACGCTTCAGGATCGATTTAAAAAAGCTTGTGCCACTTTTTCATCCAATCAGAAGTACTTGTAAAACCAAAACCAATCATGACTTATTTATGTGTAAATATATTTGTGTTTCACATCAACTACACATAATTCAAATTTTAATGGTTAAAAAGATTGCCTGTGTCCTTTGTGATTGGTTAGAGTGATTACTGTGGTTTTAGTTTTACGATAATCTCCAAAAACAACTGATTGATGCCTCTATTTATTACATGTAGATTGTTCAAACACTGACAGTCGACCTGAAAATCTACAAGTGCCATCAGCTATTGCTGACTTTGTACATCAAGAGAGAATGAAAGTACAGGCTGGTCCTGCTTTAAACAGGTATGCATAAGCATTCTGCTAAAACCATGGAGCTAAAACATGTTTATTGGTGATGTACTGTATTTGTAATGGATACAGATCTACTTCTGACTTACAGTACACTGTTAAGTACATCTGTGTCCTAACCCTAACCCAGACAAGGGCAGAAAGGGTAAAATATCTGTTACCTCTCAAGTACAGATTTTATTCAATGTGCAGTTCCAGATAATATCCAAACTGCCCCACAGAAGGGATTAGAATTTTATTTGGGGGGGGGGGTGTCTGTAAGGTCAAAAAATTAAAGAAATGTGTGAAGCTTAATTAGAATTTCCAGAGGGATGGGAGGGGCCTTAGAAAAAATCCCTTCCATGAGGGAGGTATGGATATTTACTGGAATTACACAATCTACATTTTGTTAAAATTGAGTAACTGTAAATCAATAAAGGAAATACCCTGTGAAAAGAGAAGAAACTGCAGGTGAACATGAGCATCCTTAAGTACATGAAACTGTGATCTATTTGAGTTTTGATAATATTATTATGAGTAGTTTTGGAAAGAATGCTAATTTTGTCTTTTGTGTTATTTTCTACCAGCACAGCACACCCTTACCAACATGAACTGGATATGTTTGAGCCTTCAGTGAATCAGCTGAAGTCACGGAAAGAGCAAGTGAGTTGATTCGTGACATTTTGACTGGCATGTATGAGGATGGTTAAGTTTGGATTTGAGTCAGTAGAAATCGAGGACTCAACTATATGCAAAACATCTTTTTGCTGAAGTGTTCCCAATAACAAACAGTTTCATTTAGCACAAAAATTATTGGGGGGGTTACGTACACTTTAATGTTAGCACCGCCCAGGTCCAGGTGTATTGTGCAAGATCTGTAAAGATGCTGAAAAAAATAAGCCAAAAGGATGCAATGCAGATTGCCTCAATACATTGATGTCACACTGTCTCAGGTTTGGTTGAGACAATTCATAATAAGGCAATGTGAGATTTTAAAGTGCATTGCATTCAGGTGTGGCTATGCGATGTGATTCCTGAAGTAGAATTGAGCGATTTTTGACTTTCCTTAATGGTAACAAGAAGATCTGAGTTCTTTTTATCACATCTTTACAATTTAACTGTTTTTTCAGCACTGCAGTCACAATGCAGTGCACATTCCAAAGCAGTCCTTGATACTTCAGTGATAACTGTAGACACCACATCACTTGATCAACACAAACTAAACTACATGTATTGCACCATTGGTCTCTCTTAGATCGTAATGGTCTTAATCTGGAACTTGATAGGGATATGCCCATGAATGATAAGAAAATGAAACAAGTATTATGCTATTAATAATGAGCTTTCTTCCTTAATAAAAGTGAAAAGTTAATTTGTTTGTGCTATGAGTAAAGGACAAGCAAAGTAGTCATGCAAGTTTCCCCCAGCATTGATACAAATGCTGCAAGTTTTGGCAAGTTCTTGTTTAGCGTGGCCAATATTTAACTTTCCTTTAATGTCTTCACCCATTTCCATGAAACTGCTAAACAATTCACTTCAATTGCCTAAACCCACAAGAAATACTCACAAAATTGCTAATAAAATCATGATAGTCAGTTCTGGGGAAATAAACTTGGAAAGTACGCTGTAAGCAAAATTTTGTTTGTCATTAGTGAATGTTAAAGCTGCATCGGCAGTGCATTCCATGTTTACATAATTCCTTTTTTAATGTATTTAATATTTCCTTTGAATCCAATGCATTGATAAAACCAAAGGAAACTATATTTTACTTACAACAAAACAATATCCATAACATTTACAGTGGATTAAAGTGAATAAACATAACAGGTTGTGTGATTCAAAGTCCTGCTGATGTTTTGGTTGAGCAGAAGTTTTGGTCATTTACATTTCACTGATGTAGAAACAGTTACTGTAAATGTACTAATCATTGAATCAGTATCTTTACTGATTTCCTAAATGCAGCAAAAATATTTAACAAAACTTAAGATTGAGTAGAAAAAAATAGGAAAATGCACCATCAAATTCTGTTCATTTTAGCTCTTCGTTGATCTGTGCGCCAGTTTCAAATGGTTTTTGAGCTCAAGTTTCTTGAAAACATTGGAACCATTTGGAATTATTATTTTATGCAACATACCCACTTTTACAAAATACTAAAATCCTTTCCCTTTGTTGATTCACCTTCAATATTTTTAACTATAAACCCCTTTAGACCATTGTGAATTATGCACACCAATGTTTCAAAATCTGAGTGGTTTTCCAAATGCTGTACTTCATTTCTGACACATAGTTATTCATTATCTAACGGTAGTAAAAGTTTAAAAAACCTATTGACTGGAAAATGTTTATGTGAACATCCTCAAGACTACTGTTTCTAATACTTCATTGGCTAAGGGAAATTGCAGCTACAAATTCTTTGTCTTGTGTCACTAGCTTTATGAGGAATTGGACAAAACCCCATTCACTCTTGTGGAAACAGCTGAACAACTTCAGGAGCTGAGTCAGCGTCTGTCAGCAGTCAGTGAGTTTGCTGTGGATTTAGAGGTACATTGTGTAAAGTAATAATAATAATAATAATAATAATAATAATAATAATAATGATAATAACGATAATAACGATAATAACAATAATAACAATAATAACAATAATAACAATAACAACAATAACAATAATAACAATAATAACAATAACAATAACAACAATAACAACAATAACAACAATGACAACAATAACAACAATAACAACAATGTGTAGTTCCAGAAAATATCCATACCCCCACCATGGAGGGAATTTCACGTAAGCCCCCCTCCTCCTCGGAATTTCCATTTTTCGACCAATAAAATAACCCCCCACCCCTCCGGAATTTCCACTACTATTTTGTACACCCCCCATACCCTCTGGAAAAAATAGTTTTGGCAAGAAAGTGTGTTAAAGTATAAGTAAACATTCCAAACATTTAGCGATTTGTATTGCACATAACTACAAAATATTCTCGATCGATTGTACATCTATATCTGAAGATACTCGCAAAGCAAGCATTCAGCACTTTAGTGAAACATGCTTTAAAAGAAAAGATAAAATGTTAACTTGTCAAATTACCTCCCTACACGACAAACTTCCTTTGTAGGTACAATTTCCATTGGAGGACTGAAAATGAGTGTGGATGAAATTGACACCGTACTTTTACTGCGAACACGATCGCCAACAGACTCGGAATGAAAGCCAATTTTGCAGCAAAATTACTTACAAATAGACAGAGATAAATAGGGATAAGAAATTCTCAAGTTTGCAGTCTAATCATAACATCATTTCTACCTTTATAAAGAAACTAATTTCCAAGAACGAAATCGACTGACACACCGATGCGAAAACAAACTAGGCCAGTCTCCAGTGCCTTTCGGTCCAGAAGGTGATTCCATGTGGACTGGTATCAAGTAATGGCGGCCACTTCCACGCAACGGCACGTTCTTCGCATATGTTAGCTTCCAAAGTGCTTTTTGAAGAAAGAAAATGTATTTCAAATATAATGCGAGTCAAATACAAGTATTCAAGCCATTATTTTTCATGTGGAAGTTCTACTTAGTAGGTAAGAAAGGATTTTTGAACAGCTTGATCGACACTCAAATCCGAAGGACCTCTCGAATCCCTCTGGAAACTAACTCCATCATACAACCCCCCTCCCCTCTGGAATTTCCTGGGTCTTTGACCCCCCCTCCCCTTCGGAATTTCCAATTCCCTCCGTGGTGGGGGTATGGATATTTTCTGGAACCACACAATAACAATAATAACAATAACAATAATAACAATAATAACAATAATAACAATAATAATAATAATATAAGTTATAGTAATAGGGCCGAGTGGAGTACAATTCAGGGAGTAATCCCGTGAATAATTTCAAAATCAGACCAGTGTGAAGTGCGAGGCCGATTTGAAAATACGAGTGCGATTACTCCCTGAATTGTACTAATTAATCTGATCTATAACAGATTTCGGAATTAAAAATGTCTTTTGGAAAGTTCTTTTGAGCAGAAACATCTGTAGCACTTTTCATAAGTTTTGAAACCAGTAGAAAACATTGCGAAGGAAGCCATTAAAGCATGTGTAATTGACGTGAAAATCATGTGGGTATCCGATTATCGGTATCCAATTACAAAAAGTTTAAATCGGACACCTGTAATTAGACACCCATGTGATCGCGCGCCGATTACGTAACAAGTAGACGTGCAAAGAACCAATCACGATTGAGAATTTTGTTATAGATACTATTATAATTATAATAATAATAATAATCCAGTTCACAAAGATAATAATATTAATGATAATAGCAATAATAACAACAATAATAATAATAATAATAATAATACCGATAATAACTCTACTGTCAAATGTATGTAGCACTGTTGTGCTCATTGGGGACACTAAATAAACAACCAATGTAGCGAATATAACAGAAACTGTTAAGAACAAGAATCCCAACTGGTGGAAGGCTGACCAGTTGGCTATTTACATAATGCGGTCAAGGAGTTGACCTCAGGACTACCGAGAGCAAATCCAGATGGTAGTAGGGTGGAGGATTTGAACCAGGGACCTCCAGATTTCAATTCCATGAATGCCCTAAACCACTCGGTCATGCTTCCTCCCTACTGAAGTGTCCTATTGTAAGACCAAGAATGCTATTGGATACATGTTTTCTAGTATATTATAACCTATCAAACCCAGAGGATGATCCTTTAACTAAAATGTGTAATAGCTATGCTTGTGCATTCCCTTCTTGGTGTGTTTCTTTGCTATCCTTTATAAAATGACAACCTGAAATGATCAAATTTTATGTAGTCTGGAGAACATGCATGGAAGTGTCATGTTTTTGGTGTTGTTATACCTTTGAAAATTATGATGTCTGTATTATTTTGTATTTAGAACTCCCTGTCAAGTTTAAAGAAATGGGAAAAAAT
This sequence comes from Platygyra sinensis, assembly GCA_019787425.1. Taxonomy (NCBI): domain Eukaryota; kingdom Metazoa; phylum Cnidaria; class Anthozoa; order Scleractinia; family Merulinidae; genus Platygyra; species Platygyra sinensis. The sequence goes on from JAHPZR010052653.1 coordinate 21,729, forward strand.
CACTCCTTATATGATTTTCTTTATTTCTGATGTCACTAGACACCATAAATAACTTTAGATAAGAGAGTCTTTACTAAAGGGCAAACTAATTTTAATCAACATTTGCATGGCTATCATGTTTGCTAAAAGTTCCTAAAAAACGTATTTGTTATACACTTATGTCCAGGATTGAACACAAGTATTGTTTAATTGGTACTTCATATTTGACAGGGTTATTTGACATTTTCATGCTACTTTATATTTGACTGAATTGTGTGTGTTTAGGTGACTTTTTACCAATGAGGACACTTTGTGATGCTTATCATAAGGAATTTGATTCTCATTAGCATTCAGTGCTGGTCATATCTCTTGTTATGACTGAGATAGTCCTGTACATTTAGCAAAAAATGGTACATTTTTTATTTGGATGGTCACATGTACATCTCCTGTTACTTTTGGTACTCATTATTTTCCAGTCTTTCTGTCTCGATGAGTTTGTCACAGAAGGTTGTCTTACTGAAGTGTTGTCATTTCTCTTCACAGCACCATTCATACCGCTCTTTCCAGGGATTCTGCTGTTTGATGCAGATATCCACACAAGACCATGACTATCTTATTGACACACTAGAGCTGCGTAATGAGTTGCAGATTCTCAATGACTCCTTTACAAATCCCAAAATACTCAAGGTATCAATATTTTTCTGATCATGGTAATTCATACTCAAGTTGATAATAATATTACTAATCAGTACATCTGAAATAAGTCTCATTTTATTTGCAGTTTGGCTTGGTGGTAAATGCACAACTCACTTGCTTATTATGTTATTACACCCATGGAAATCCTAATGAACATATTAATTTTATTTCAACTCTTTGTTAAACAGATTTTTTTCAGAGAAATCATTAATCTTTTGTATAATCTCCCTGGTAGGTTTTTCATGGAGCTGATATGGACATTGGATGGTTACAGAGAGACTTTGGTATTTATGTTGTAAACATGTTTGACACAGGCCAGGCTGCCAGAGTGTTAAACTTCGATAAGTACTCCTTGGCATACCTGCTGAAAAAGTTCTGTGATGTTACAGCAAATAAACAATATCAACTGGCAGACTGGAGAATAAGGTCTGTAGCTTTCCTTCTGAGATTTCATGCCATTTTTGTACTATCACTATCATAATATTGAAGGCTTTCATGCAAAATGGGCGTATATTGCTTTTTGGGCCGATTTTCATTTTTTTGCAGAATTGAGTTTATTTTTGGCAGAAGGACTTGTTTTGACATGAAAATTAATTGTGTTTGTTGATTTGCGGTTCCTTTTCAAAAGCCTTCATTTTTAGCCTGTAGCAGTAACAGTTAAATAGTGTGTCTCTATTGCGGAGACACACGCTATATAATGACTGAGGCCCTACTAACATGAGAGGATCTCATGTCCATCATCTGTACAGACCACTTATTGTGATGTACATATGTCTTTGTTGCTTGTGTTTCAAATAATGTTGTGCTGCTTGAATCTTTTGGCAGGCCTCTACCTTTAGAGATGGTACGTTATGCAAGAGAGGATACACATTATTTGCTCTATATCAGTGATCGCTTGCACAATGAGCTTATCAAGAGTGGAAATGCAAACAGCAACTTATTGCAATCAGTATACACCAGGAGTAAAGATGTCTGCTTGAAGGTCTGTAAGATAACATGGCTTCTTGTTTAGAGATTGAGAGGTGTAGTGGCCTCGCATTTAGTGCCCATGCCTAGATTAAGCATCCTAGAAACTGTTTTGAGCCACCTTAATATGTCATTAACACAGACCAAACAGGATTAGTTTAAGGGGCACTTTTATAGTGACTTTCCTGTCCCTTGGATAAAAGGGCACTAAAATTATGACTAGGTACCTTTGTTTGTATGCAAAATAAAGATGTGTCTGAACAGTCCAAGCAAAAGCAAATTTTGATTTGTGTTGAAAAAAGTCTGCCAGACTTTAAATTTAAAACTGGATCATTATTTTGAGGTTTCTGTCAATCAAACTAGGCCTAAATAATTTGTCATTGACTTTTGATGCTATGATCCTAATGGTGCCCCTTTAAACCTTGATTTATTTAGAAACCTGATTACATGAACCTGTTGGTCTAAAACATGTTTATTATTGTATCCTGTCAGAAAACTGTTCCACAGCAAGGTCTCTTGTGATGTACTTACAAGTATTGATTTGTTTTTGTTACATGAATCTTTCTATCTCTTCTTTCAGCGATATGAGAAGCCATTTTTTACCAGTGTATCTTTTCAAAAAGTATTGGAAAAACACAAACGGACATTTAACACTGAACAGGTGCTCTTCCCACTTTTCTATATTTGAGAAATAAGACAATTTATTTTGTGTTACTAAGGATGCTATTAGAAACGTTCAATTAGCATGATAAAACTGTCGTGACATCCTGGCTTTCAATATGATAGCAAGCCACTGTATGAAGAGTCAATCCAATATGGTCATAGCATTGCCAGAACAGAGTGAAGGATCATAAGTGAATACATGTATGAAAGATTCCAAAACTGTCTTCACATGGTATGGAATAGCCCGAGTATCAGGCTGTTCTTTCTCGCGGGGTAGGAGACGGAAGCACCCGGCAAAGAAAAGCCTGACACAAGGGTCTTTATTTCAGCCTTCTACCTCCTCATAGTGTGACAAGCGTCAGTATACATATTAGCCAATCAGAATTATTTCTGGCTGTCATATCTACCTTGCATGAGTTTTGGATGCATCACAGATGACAACAGCAGTTGTTTTCAGTTTCGTCTGGGTTTGTTATGGTTTCCAAGAATATTCAACAATGAAATAACCAGGAGGACATCTTTTCATTTGACAAGCAGACTTTTGAGGCATACTTCCTGTTCTCTCTTGATTTTAGTTCCAGGAAAGAACTGTAGGGCGTCTTCAAGAGCGGTTTTGAAGTCGTCGCTTTCCATGATCACATTGAAATAAATATCTAGGGAAGCTTTCGTTCTCATCAAGATCAGTTCACAGAATACGCCATTATGAAATTTTAATTTTTCGGTGGTGTGACATCAGGGTGCATTGTAAATTATCCAATCAGCGCAACATCCAGAATCTGGATGTATGACATGAGCCAATAAAAACATTTGTGTCAAGCCTTTCTCTGCAATTCCTCCGTACCCCTACCCTCTTGCTAAGAAAGGCCTGATACTCAGGTTAGGTATGGAATGTTTACCTTGCCTGTGAGAGTTTGTACTGTATACAAAAGAACTAAACAGTACGATTATTACATGTGCAAGTGTAAGTACTTGTGTAAGTACAATGTATATGTCTAAGTGTAAACTACTTAATATATTAATGTTAAATTCATGTTTCCTTTTGCTGGTAGTGATCAATATAATTTCATGACTAACAACTCAGCATTGCACCAACTTGTGCAGTTTGCTAGTGTTGCCTCATATGTAGACTCAGAATATTAGAATAATTCTCCATTCAAGTATAAATTTCTAAATGAATTTTCAAACTCAATTTTCAAAATTAATTGACCTGTCATAAACTTTATCATTTCTATGACCAATCTAAGATTACCTACAAGAGAACTTGAATGGTGAATTTTTGTATTAAACAAAACAAGAATTGACTTTCACTCTACATGATCAAAGTACAGCTTGTTCCATCTCACTCTTCAGTGTCTTGATATTTGATACAGTATTTTGTCATTGTGGTTACTAATTCTGCTATAAAAATTACTGGTAATTTACTTTTTCACAGAAGTGTGCATTCCGCCTTCTTTATGCTTGGAGAGACAATATTACACGGGAGGAAGATGAAAGTACTGGGTGAGATTTAATAATTCCATACATTCTCTCATCTCTGTTCAAACTTTTCCTGCATTTCACTTTGCCTCATGTGAAGAGTAGCACTGTGAAAAGAGGGTAGGGATTTTCACGCTTGTCTTGTGTTTTTGTCCACTCTGACCTTAACTCAGCATCACTGTTCATTTGAAGGTCAGAAGGTCTAGTATACATTGTTTCAAGCAAGAAATAGTTTTCAACATACTTTCTCCTAAGCACAGACACTTTCATACAAGTCATGTTCATACAAGTGTGGTCTGGTCATCCAGGACAAGTAGATTTTCCTTCTTGGCCAGTACCTTCCCATTTTCACTTGCCTGTTAGGCAAGAGATTGATCAGGCAAGTTGTGTGCCAACTACACAAAAATCATTAAAAGAGCAAACTAAGACTTGCCCAGGGCTGGCAAGCATTATCTGAAAAATGGAGATCCTTTACTGGTTGTGGAAAATATAAGACTTCAATTTAACAGGCTTAAACAAAAACAAATTCTGTTTCCAAGGAGACTAGATTCCAGTTATGTTTGTTTTTTGTTGCCATGAGAGGTGATAGGGAAGCCATGGATTTGTAGATAACAATGTCTGTCTCCTGTGAAGTGGGGCATCAGTGCAAGACAAAATCCTCACAGTCTTGGTAAAATAATTAAAAGATTGCAAATCAGTCACCTTATGATCTCCCTGTTGTTTTCAAAACGTTTTGTTATTAAATATGTTAAGTGGCTCACTGTCCTATAGATGCTATATGGATATTCAATCTGAACCATACGCCTACTAAAATACATTTATGCAAATTTGTCCTTGATTGTGCAAAGAAAGTACAAGGTATTGATGATAAGTCATGACAATCAAAAAGCTGAATCATTTTCAGTTTTAATAGTTTTTACTTTAAGACGTTTTATTTATTGCTTTTTTTTAGCTTTGTTCTTCCAAACCACATGATGTTCCAGATTGCAGAAACCATGCCAAGGTTTGTATGCTTGATATCGTGACCTTTGACCTACTTTTAATGTGTCTCATGAAATTGTAGTCTGAAATGTTTGGAGGATGCTCTCTAGGTAACTCAGTAAAGGTGTTGGTTTTTTATGTCACAAAGTCTTAAATTATGCTATATCCACCAATCAGTAATAGTTTAAAAGTTGTAGTTTGTATTTTGGCATCCTTGCCTTCTGGCAAGGGCAATTGGCAATTCTTTGAACAGCTTTATATACAGTCTTAACCAAGCAGAGTATAAAAAGCAATCATTATCAGTTTGCTTGAGGTTTGAACAAAGACATTGCTTGAAATTATGGGAAATAAATACTCCACAATTTTAATTTTGTACTACCCCGGTACTTAAGGTATACATACATACAAGCATGAACTTTATTTACACTCAAATTTTAGAGTAGCCTGAAAGGCTAATATATTTGAGTACAAAAGAAGAGAAAATTTATTTACATACACAAAAATCTATGTACATACATAAAAATCTATTTCTCACACACTTCTGGGAGCCATTGTCAAGCTGACCGTTACCAACTGACTCTTCTATTTCACAAACCAATACAGCCTCACATTATACTTAATGTAGGCAAAATTTAACAAATTGACGTCAGTTTTTCATGCATCTGTCCTGTTATTGATCATGAATTTCGTCATAACATTGTCAAAGTAGCTGTGGATCCACGACGCGATAGCCGAGTGGATTGTACTACAGGACTACTTTGACAATGTTGTGACGAAAAATCATTGTCAATAACAAGTCAGATGCATTAAAAACTGACATCAATTTGTTTTCTACGATAACAAATTGTCCGCTCTCGTTCGCTGACGCATCGCATAAATTATAAGTTCATGTGTCTGTCCGCTTATTGACAATAAAAATTAGCCAATGAGCAAGCGAGAATTTCTGCAGTTATCGTAAAAATAGTAATATAAAACAGTTATAAGCTTAGTAAGACTCTATGCTGACATTCTTAATAAAGGATATCAAACCAACAGAGTGGACTATGTTATCAACTCAAACAAAGGGCTGTGTTGCGGCGATTTCATTTTTTTTCTCTTTGTGTCATTTTTTGTTCTGTGTGTTAATGTGTTTTGCCACATTCTGCATGCTTTTTTTACTCACTCGTTATTTCCATTTCCTACCATGTATATATTTGTGTTGTCCTTTCATGTTCATT
>JAHPZR010052655.1:0-23748 GCA_019787425.1 Platygyra sinensis
ATTCCTATCCTTGACAAATTGGTGTGGAGATTTCAGATGTTTTCTTGACTGTAACCTGGTGGACAGCAAAAGAGTCAGACCTATACTTGGAAGGGAAGCATGTCTTGGAATGAAAATCGTCAAGTACTTAGACAATGATCAGTTGAATCATCCCCAGATCTCGGATGGTCATGTCTATGCTCATGATGTGCCAACCGAGCGTGTTTTGTCCGCTGACCAGTTGGTCAACAAATTCCCTCGTGTTTTCAGTGATGGAGTTGGTAAACTTCCTGGAGAATATGTAAAATCCTTTATTTAAACACGATCAATGTTTAAAGCAAACTACTTGCTTGTGTATTACTAACTAAGTTTAAAAACATTTTAAAGTAAGTTTAAAAATAACTATAAAACACTATAAAAACGTTAATTAGAAGTTAACAACGGATTTACATAAAATTCAGAGACCTAAAATATAAAATCGCACAAATTCTTCTTAGGCACCGACTGAACAGATAGAATGTTGAAATTAATTTCCCTGAATGATGGGTCCAGTTTCACTTTTCTGATAAATTGTTTAAAATTTTGAGAATCTGTTAAATAATCGGAAACAAAGTTCCACAGTACGGCACCTCTAAAACGTAAGGAATGTTTCATGAATTGTGTTGAAAATCTTGGAACGGTAGCCTTCTTATGTCCTCTTAGGTTGTATTGAGTCCCTCTCCACATTGCTAAATCCGAAATCAAAGGGGGGCGTGTTGTCGCTAACTATATTATAAAATAATTTGACAAGATTTATTTTGTACATATCGTATATCAAGTCCCAGTTGGTAACCTCCATAACTGTTTTTGATGGCGTATCCCATGGCAAGTTATAAATCAGCCTTGCGGCTCTGCAGTGTAGTGCTTGTAGGGATTTTATGTGGTCTAAATTATTGCAATTTCCCCAGATGGTGATCCCATAAGACACAGAAGGGAGGATCACTTTAAAATATAAATCCAGGAGTGATTTTCTTCTTAGAAAAGAGCACTTTTTTTAGCAAATTTAGTTTGGTGACAAAGCTGTTTAGGTCTGTGAGATGCTCTGCCCATGTAAGTTTATGGTCTATTGTAATTCTTAACAATCTTGCGTGACATACCCACGAAATTTCTTCTTTGCCTATGGTAATCTGGGGGTAAGGACCAATAAATGATCCTCTATAGAATAGCATTGTTTCATATTTTGCTGGGTGTGGCGTCAGTGAGTTGGCCACACACCATTTGTTAAGTTCGTCTAGTGCATTGTTCAGAAGGCTGCATGCTTCATCCACAGTTGATCCGATACAGTAAATTGTGGTGTCATCAGCGTACAGGTATAGTGCTCCCGATGTCATGCTGTCTGGCATGTCATTGGTGTACAAACTAAACAAACACGGGCCCAGCACTGATCCTTGCGGAATTCCGCGACTCACATACAGTTCCTTTGATCGAATACCGTTTACCATTGTAACCTGAGTCCTACGATGCAGATAATCCATATGCCAAGGTAGAAGATTACCCTCTATCTTGAATTTGCGATTCAATTTATGCAATAGTGTTCTATGAGGGACACAGTCAAAAACTTTACAAGTATATGTCTATAATTATTTCTGTCAGTTGGATCATCTTTTTTAAAAACTGGGCACAAGTGAGCTTTTTTCCAAAGGCTGAAAACTTCACCTTCTTTGGCGCTTAACGAATATAGCTTGGTGAGCGACGGAACAACTGCAGGCTCAGCTAACCGCAACAGCTTGGGAGTTATTCCATTAGGTCCCTCGGCCTTATTAACCTTAAGGGCCTTGATTTTCCTAGATATCAAATTTTCAGAAATTGAAACGTCAGGAATTGTTTGTATTGGTGCAGTGTCAATTTCCACTTCCACAAGTGCACAGCTGGAGTTTCTTGAAAGGCTAGCTCCTACAGTGGTGAAAAAGGTATTCATCAGGTTTGCCTTTTCTTCCTCACATACTGCTAGGGTGTTATCATCCCGTTTTAATGGGCCGATCTGGGGTCTTCTCTTTGGATTCGTAGCCTTGGATAATACTTTCCAGTATGCAGCAGTGGACTTTGCAGCATCAATGTTTTCGCAGAAGAATTTAGCTTTCGCGCGTCTTCCCATCGACAGTTGGACAGTCTTTGGAATTTGTGGGGGTGAAAAAATTGGCAAAGAACTTGAAACTGAAAACCACTACAATAAATGGACCGTGCGGTGAACCTTATTTTATTTTTCATTTGGCGAAATCACAACGTAGGTATTTACTCATTCGTTTACAGTCAAATAAGTCTTATGTTCACCTTCAAAAGTAGTTTTGGATTTGATTTAATTACTCCCATCGACAGTTTGAAGGTCATTCCCTTCTCTTGCAGCAAAAGAAATGTACGAAGAATTTGACAACTATATTTTTCGATCGGCAAAATCATAATGGAGGCATTGACGCTTTGAATTTAATTGATAGCTTTGAATTTAATTGAATTCACCGAATCGAAAGTTTGGTGGTCATTCGATTCTCTTGCAGTGAAAATTTTATAAACAACTTGACAACAACGACATCAGTCGCGCGTTTGCAATACAGCGGCCTTTGTTTTAAAATTTTTTAGCGGTAAATCCAATTTTCGGTCAAGAAAGTAGCTCCAAGTTGATTACATCCCATCGAAAATTTCACGGTTATTTTTCTTTTGGTGTAAAAATCAGTGATTAAACTAATCAGAAGCAGGTTGTTGACGGTCATTTAAAAAGCAGTGAAATATAAGCAAAGTTTCCTCTCAATCAACATCTCATACTCATGGAAGTTCAGGTAGAGCCGAAGCACTGGCCAGGCAGGATCTCTGACAAATAACTTGCTTCCTTTTCAAAATAACGTCTGTATAGTACCGAAACATTCACCCCCCTAGAGCGTGTTGACAAAATTAAGTTGAGGACCCACCCTCCGTGCGGCTTGGGTTGGCATGCATAGACACCTGACCAGGCGTAACCAGGGTACTTTCTCGAAGAAGAGAGAGGACTCTGGGAACGAGGTTGGTTCAGAGCCACCATAAATTTTCGAAAATTTAAGGTCGCCCTGAACCCCATGTACAGAATTTTTTTAAACTTTGCCAAAAGTTGCATCTTATCCTGGTTATCAAAATTCTATAGTGAGAAAAAATTTAACCGTGGCGTTTTTGAAGCCCTTAAAGCTGAATTAAGGGTGTTTTAGCAGGTCATAGTGTTGCTATGGTAACCTATTGTGTCACGAAAATAATACCAACGTGTTCACCAGTGATTGGGCAGTTTTTTTGATACCATGATTGTTATATCAATTGATAAAGAGTGGTTATAATGAACTTCAAAATCTAAGTCTTGGAATGTGCTGGAAACTGTTTTGAGCCACTTTAAGGTCGCTCAGATAATAGGGCATGAAAGAAAACGATAAATCCACTCTGAGCAAAGATTTATTGGCTCCTTGGATACAATTGATCGAAGATATGGCGCTAGTGCACATGGCCACTCATCGCGTGTCACCCAAAAGCTCTTTTCTAAACGCTCCACGACTACCACGAGGGTTAATTCTCTATTTAATCGACCCGATAATGACCTAAGATGAATGCCGACGGTTATGTGTTATAAGTACACAGATTTCCTCACATGAATCTCCTTGTTCCCTCAATTATCCGTTCTTGCTCCTTGCCTGACTAATTTTTTTCCCTTTCCCATGTTTCCTAACGTTTTTTGCCTTTAGTTTGTACTCCTGTTCCCCAATTGTCCTTTTCTCTGGAATCTACTTTACTCTATTTTCTATTTTAGTGAACGTGTTTTCTATGAATAAAAAATAAATAAACAAATAAATAAATAAATAAAGAAAGAAAGAAATAAAGAAAGAAAGAAATAAATACATAAATAAATAAATAATAAAAATGACTAGGTGTTAGACGGTTGCGTCATAAAGCTCAGGTTAAGTTGATCGTCGAATTACACTTTTTCTTTCAGAAAACGTACGGTGGCATCAATCACCATAAGGAACAATAATCAAATGTACTTAATGCTTATGAATTATTCCTTACCTTAGCAAAATTTTCTGACGGGAAACCACAGCAGTTTTAACAAAACACAGAGCGAAAGCACTGAGCCAGTCGCATGTGACAGTAACTTAACATAGCCCTGGCAGCGCGTGCTATAGTAGTCTTAAGCATATCCATGCGAAGCCTTTTCATACAGGAGTTCTTTCCTTATATATGCATGTTGGTTAGGTTCAAGATAACACAGCCGGAGGGTTTTACGACTATGTTTTTTGAAAGACAACCTGGCCAGTATCACGGAACTCTCCCTCATGCTCTCAACTCTAATAATTAATCACTCGTATCCCTCTTAGATGCCTTTTTAAAATGACTGACTGCATCTTTTGACTAAAGGGCAACACGTATGTCCCTAGAGAACAGCTTCCATGCCATCGGCTCACTTTGCAAAACGCGTATCTTTTGCCCCGCTATCAGGGGTCTTATAAGCGAATGGTTTGTTGGCCTTCAAGGCCAAAATTTTCCTCCAGTTACTTATTTTTACGCAAATTAGCAAGGCTGATTACACAGTATAGGGATATGTTTTCCAATATTTCAGAAGGCACAGCCTTCCTTCCTCAAGGTGTTAGTAGAATGACTAAAGTTTTAACGTTGCAAATTTAATCTTTTCCATCGCATCTCCAGCTCCACGTCATCAACACAAACCGAAATTTGGTACAGATTTCTTTCGACTTTATACTATTGGCCTATCGGTTGCTCAGGAGTGACAGTGTTACCCAAATCAGCCTATCGATTTTGTGGTGCCAACATTTTGGGAACGTAAAATAATAATAATGATAATAAAACGTAAAGTAACAGAAACATCTGCCATTGAGTTTTGCAACTGAAATGAAAAGTTACAGCTCCAGAGTTTCGACACATTGAAATTAATACTTCTACTAGTGCAAGAATTGTTCAGTTAGCAAAAACTAAAGCGATAACTCATCTTTCCGGGAATTTAATGTCAGACAACGCAAAAGATTGGAAACTTAAACGCGCACTATTACAAAACGAAGAACCTTATCCAGCTAACACATTGTAAAACGTGACGTTTCTGAAGGGTCTTATATCTGATAAAACTAAAACCTCGGAAGAAAAGGTAATTTTTCACAAAACATGACCATATCACATTACTTGAAACACATTCATTTGACATGAAATATAATACACAGACAAAAGCAAAAATAGAACATTAACGTTCTCCAGATATGCTTGTCATACGCAAAAACATAGTAAATGATAGAGGTAAAATAAATATGACAATCACCATGTAAATGTAAATTACGTTTATTTCAACTCTGACGAAAGCCACTTTTGCAGTCAAACATGACATCACAATGTTGTTGTTTCCCAGAGTTTGCAATTACGATGCAACTTTATCAACACCTAAAACTTCCGTCAATGTTCTTCTGTCGTCTGTAGTAAATCTGCGCCCACATTTTCTATTCACTGATATATAAACCATTTGATTTCTGGTTTGGTTCTAGCAAGACCTTCGCTAAATCATGCAATTCCTTTCGTGGAACGACCCTTATCGGAATATACGCTCATTGACTAAGCCATCTTTTAGAGTGGAACTACCAAAAACAGTGTGTGGGTCTGAATGTTTGAACCTAGAAAAGATGGCGCCATTTGTCAACATATTTGAAATATGTTTTCGGGATTTAGTTCGTCTTCAACGCAGGCTAACATCGTGGAGATCATCGTTAATGAAGGTTGAGCCTTCATTATGTGTCTGTGGTATTGCCCCCTGCACGTGACTGAGCTTTGACACGAAATACGAGGGTAAACTTATAGTCGGATCGCCCGACTAATACACCTTATTCCAAAATTGCCGCAATTTTAGTATTCCTTTGTCTACTTGCAAATTAGCCCTTGTTGCCTCGTTTAGGAGAAAATATTCCTTTGAATTTCGAGCTTAAGAACGAGGCAACAAGGGCTAATTTGCAAGGAAACAAAAGAATACTAAAATGGCGGCCATTTTGGAATAAGGTGTATAAATTCACTCCTACAATGTATATGCAGATGATTTGATTATCCTGTCAAGATCCAAAATAGGGTTACAAAACTCTCTAAACGCACTCTCTTTATAATGTGAAACATGGGTGGTAAAAATCAATCCAAAGAAAACAAAAATAGTGATATTTCAAAAATGCCCCAGGAAATCCGTTGACACAAACTTCAAAATAGGCACCGAAGCAATTGAAATTGTTCAAGAATACACCTATTTAGGCACACATCTAACTCCCAACAGGAAACTTTACTCTTGCACAAGAACACTTAAAAGAAAAAGCTCTACACGCCTTCTCTAGTATATGAAAACATACACTTCTTCATAGACTTAATCCCAATACCAAATCACAGATTTTTGACACGATGATAATTATTCCCGATCTTAAGCTACAGTGAGGTATGGGGGATGTACACTAAACAAGATTTTAAAAAAATGAGACAATTCCGCAATAGAAAATAGAAAAATCTCAAATTCTGTAAACGCTACTTAGAAGTAAACAATAAGCCTTCTAACTTAGCGTGTAGAGCCGAACTTGGAAGATTACCACTAATTGTCCCAATTAATCAAAAAAATATGAAATATTTTGTCTATCTAAACAACAAAAATAATGCTGCTATTGTCACACCACCACCACAACCACAACCACCACCACCACCAAAACTGGTACTACTAGTACTACTGGTACTACCACTGGTACTACTAGTACTACTGCTACTGCTACCGCAGCCTACTACTACTACTACTGCTACTGCTACTGCTACTGCTACTGCTACTGCTACTGCTACTGCTACTGCTACTGCTACTGCTACTGCTACTGCTACTGCTACTACTACTACTACTACTACTAGAACTGAACTTCTCGCACGTATCGTTTTTCATGTGACGCTGACAAGTGTTGACAATTGTTGTGCCCATTGTCTGGCTCGACTTGTCAAAAATCTGCCTGCCCCACTCAAGCACTACGGCGTCTTTGATGTTTTGGAGATTTGCAAAGTTTTTGCCGAAGCAAAAAAATCTGGGGTCGCACTAGGAAAAGGCCAATGATGACAGATTTCCACCACAAAGTAACTAATTCTGGCAAAGATTTTTCAAGTGCGACCCATAGCTGTTTCTGACAGAACTCATTATCTGACCAAAATGTAAGTCTGGAAATTGCACCAAACATCCTAAGGCTATCAAAACATGTAGTACTTACAGTAACACCAGTCATAATTACGCTGACAACACCAACAGCACAAGATGCTACACGACTTTCTTTAACACCAGCCTTCTCAAGGATTGATGTGGAATAATAAAACACCTATGAAAGTTATTCACAGTTTAGATACATAGAAATTGAAATTCCATTGCATCATTGCATTCAACTCCACCAGCTGAGCCAATTTGGAGCAATGCATGAAATCATATGCACATTTGCTGTAGGTTTCATAGAGTGTTTCACAAGATTTTTTAAGTTTATTGCTCAGGTTTCCTTTTAGTCAACCCCCTTGGATGGCTGCTCAAATTACATCATGGTCAATGAAATATATTTTGCCAATTATCAACCCAAACTGGACTTGAAAGGTACATTATTTTGTTTCTTCGTACCACAAATCATCCACATTCACAAAGTCCTGCACAAAATAATTGAAAGGTTCGGTGGAAAAACGTGTCCAAATTTTGCATGTGCTTTGGTTTAGGTGCATTAGATGTCCAGTATTTTTTGGGGGCTGAAAAATGTTTGGTTTTCAAGATATTACGTATTCAAAAAACACACACACACACACACACACACACACACACACTCGGTTTTTCCTAGCGGCATCTTTAGAGGTATATTTGTTGAACAACAAACAGGCATGCAGTCTGTTTATTTTGTAAGAAATCAAAACCAAATCCCACAGAATCTTAGCTGTCTTCTAAGTCAAAGGAAAATAGTATGTGGAGCAGAAATCTGGGAACAGATTGTTTACAAAGGTTATAGTGATGTGAAACTCAACACAATGGTCACTCGAGCATCAAAGGAAATACCACTGAACAGAAAAGAGATGTGATGCATTAGAGCTCTGTCAACTAATATCCTAAGCTGTGTCATCCAGCTTCACTCCACAAAGGGCTAATGTTAGAAATGTCAGCTTTCGATCTCTTTATGGTGGCCAATTCACATTATCAACCCAGTTAATAAACCCAAATGATCTTGTTTACAATATCTTAAGCGTTCTTTTAAAGTACCTTGTATGCCTGCCCGGCAGTTGAGAAGCATCAAAAAGCCTTGATAAACCCGTAAGTCATGTTTTTTTTTTTGGAGATTTTAATTCTCCAATTTCTTTATCATTAATTTTGATTGAGAAGATTGTATCAAACACTCAAGACTGTGTTTGACCACATTTCCAAACACCTTAAGTTCCTCAAAACACAGACAGCCCAAGCTCTCTCTACGAACCACACAAGGAACACAATATGGCATCAAATTATAAGGGTTTGTATGGGATTTTCTTCAAGACACCCATGGAGGTAGTTCAAAGCGAAATTTCTCAATAAAAAAAAAATATTAAATACAATGGCTTACCTTACTCCATACGTGTGTTGTTTAATCCTGGTTTCGTTATTTTACTGATCTAACTTGATTTACGAAGCAATTATGTTGCATCCCGGTTTTCTCTTCCAAAAAAGTTGCGTAAATCAAGTTAAATTGGTAAAATAACAACACCAGGAATAAACAAAACATGTACATGTATGGCTGTTATGTTTCACTTTTAACTATCTTCATGGATATCTTGTACAAAACCACATACAAACCCTTATAATTCGATGCCATATTGTGTTCCTTGTGTGGTTCGTAAAGAGAGCTTGGGCTGCCTGTGCTCAAAAATACTCTGCTGTGCGTCATATTTTCAACTCTCTTCTTGGGTTTGGAAATGTAATCAAACTCGGTATTTCATGTTATATGTATTACTTGAACCTTTTCTTCTTGTAATAAGTTAACTACATTGTACTCCAACACAAACACAACTTACTGCATTGATTCCACTAAGCTGCTGACCCAGCTGTAACACAACACTTATCAGCAATGGAATTCTCAGTGCTTGGATTTGAAGCAGTCTGGATACAGAGAATCTCTGTTCTCTCAGCTGATGTTCCTGTTCAATCTGTCAGTCAAATCATTTTAATGCCATCAATTATGTCACCACAGAGTGCTCATTCTAACTGTTTTTGACAGCTAAATGTTTTAAGAAAAAAAATTATGACCGAGTACCCTCATTTCTTCAATGTCCATCATTACATCAGTAGTTCCTCTTAGCTTATTCAGGGCTGTTTCCAAAACAAAAACAAAATATTTCCATGGTTAACAAGGGACAAACTCATTTTTATTGCACTCCATACAGTTTTAATCTTAAACCATTCTTCTTTAAGGTGCTTGTTCCTTTAATGAAATACTGGAATGACATTCAAACAGAGACGATGAGCTCTGTCTTAAAACCATAAGCGGGGCCCAGCCTGACTCATCCCCAGTCATCTCCATACAGTGCAGGGAGAGATTGGTACCAAGAAAGGGAATGCAAGGTGTGTTATATGAAGGTGACTGGGGATGAGTCAGGGGCCCAGCTACTGAAATCATGATTCAGGCAACATTACGACACTTGAGAGGAAACATTACAAAATAATGCTGTTGGCATGATTCCCATATCTCCTAAATAAAGTTTCTAGTTACAGTCAAACCTCCTGTAAATGACCATCCAATATCTCAAACCTAGATGGTCACTTACAGGAAGTGGTCATTTACGAGCTTAAACCATATTGGGTCCAAATTTTGCCTCTTAATAGCATATAGTAAGTGCCTGCAGGTAATGTTTTAACCCTTCAAGTCCTGATAGTGCCATATCATGATATGGCACAAAATGTTATAATAAACTTAACGTGCACCTAACACCAAAAATTTTTTTCGCTAAAATAATAAAGCTTATTTTGTGGAGTAGTTTGGCGCAAAAATTTTTTGATTTGGTTAAATCGTCGAGTTTTTATGCCCCGTCAAAGTATGTCCAAATGTCGCCATTTTGGTTCGCGACCGAGTTTAATGGGGCATGGGTTGAGGGCTGGATGTGACGTCAAATCCAGAACACGATCATTCTGTAGTTCGCATATTTACTTGTTTTTGGGGGAAAGGCTGAGAAAGTAGTTCGAAAAATGGCCAGCCAGGAGCATTGTAAGAGGGATGCAGCTACTCAACAAACTTACAGGAGGTATTACGCTTCATGTCATACCGATTTTATTTAGAGATGATCCACGTGAAGCGAAGAAATGTAGAAAGCGATGGGTCGATTTCGTGAAAGCGAAACGCAAGCCGTCTAGGAGTTTGTTGATCTGTTCTATGAATTTTAAACCAGATGATTTCGTTCGACGCCTCGATTTTTACGAAGAGGAGGAGATTTTGCCGAGTCCATGGCTTAAGCAAGACGAATTTGGTAAAATCCGCTTCTCAGATCTATTGATTCATGCATCTGCTGTTGGATCTAATCTGAGAAACAGCAGTCAGTCAGCGCAGCCGACAGAGACAGAAGGCAGGAGAATAGTGAGCGCATTTTTTCTGAGCAAATGTTCTCTGCTTTAATATGGTTAAGTTTCCTTCCTTGGTCAATTCTTAATTTGAAAGAGAAATCCGGGAGGGTAATTTTGGCAGAACTCAATTCCTTTCCAAGTCACTCTTCTTTGAGTCTTGACAACCTTGTAACTCACTGCAACAATAACATTAGCTCATGTTTGTAGGGAAGCGACGCTACATTTATTTCCACATTGCACCTAAAGAATACAAACACTGTGTCAAGACGGATAATCAGTTGATCTACATCATGAACGCATTAGTTAAGTGAATGGTCTTGAAGTAATATTTCAAAGATATATTATGCGAGATAGACAGGATAGAAGGTGCGAAAATATTGTAAACACGCGTCACACGCTACAAATTATCTTATTACTCTATGACTTCTACATATCTTTGCCGTCGAGTCTGTCCTTCAGAGCTCGTTCGAATTCTTAAGTAGCTTCTACCTCCTGGTATTTGGTTGTGTTTTCTTAGTTGGCCAGAGGCTGGGTGGCTGGGTGCTCGGCAAAAGACTAGCAGATAAATCAGCTTGGCCGTCGTCAAGTGAAGTCCTACTTCATGTCTTCAGTGATAGAATAAATTTCGGAGTCTTCTGAGTCAACATTCATTTCGGAATCCGACGAAGGAGAAGACATTGTTACTAAAAACGGAAATCTGTTGACTGTGGAGTCCCAGTGAAAAACTAATGCGGCGAAATTGCTACTGCACTCGTAGGAAATAAGAAGACCTAACTGAGACAGCCGAAGCGTTTGTTCTCGATTTGACGTCACAGCTTACACTCTCCCCAGATTCCCCATGCGCGGTCGCGAACCATTGGAAACTCGGTTTTGATGGACCATAAAAATTCGAGGATTTGACCAAATCAAAAAATTTTTTCGCCAAATTACTCCATAAAATAAGCTTTATCATTTTAGCGAAAAATTTTTTTTGGTGTTTGGTGCACTTTAATATTTGGCCTCTTTGTTCCAAAAAGATCTCTGCTCAGAGATCTTCACATTGGGAGCATAAAATCATACCCCCTCCTGAATTAGACTTGATTAACCACCCCTCAAGTTTTTGAAACTTTTGTGCTTTACAATTTTAGAGTCAAGTGAATATCTGTTATTAGTATAAATTAACCGAAGTCTATTGTGAATCCGTGAATTTGATTGGCTATATTACCGTTTTCTATCTGGTGATAGTCAACAGTTACGCATCAGTGCACATCGCGCATCACGTTTGAACCTCATGTAACATAATAAAACAGTTCTTTTCTACGCGTTACTTGACATTTTTTTTCTTTTTATGCAACGAGACTATGGTAAATTTATACTAAAACAATTAGACTACTCGAAAACTCGGACTTGTAGTCTAATTGTTAAATAATCTCCATACTCAGAGCAGCAAATTAAGCTATTGTTTAGGGGTATACCCAGTATATATACATGTACAAGGAACAAGGTTTTTTTTAATGTTTTCATTTTTTATTTTGCAGACCCCTCATTTCAACTTGTGACATTTAGTATGTCTGTTGTGGTGATTTAGGACATATCCCAAACAATACAGTGTACCTTTCCACTGGTATATTACTTGTGGTTATTTGATCTACTGCAATCATGTTGTAAAAAGTCAATTTCCAGAAAAAAAAAACCCCGGTATTTTGATTTTCGCATTTGGAAATTTTCAGACTCTTCATGTACATGTACTACCCAGGAATGGGCTAATCCAATTCCCAATTCCCAATCCAATATCCAATCTGTTGTTTTACAAGTGGTTCAAACTCTTAACTCTAAAAGTGGTCTCTGTCAATTACGACAGGTGGTCACTTACAAGAGGTTCCAAATATAATGATTTGACTTAGAAAATTTTGGCATTTTGGAAAAATGGTTATTGGAGAGGTGGTTGCCACTTCTGGTCAGAGCTAAAGTTCCTTCGCATATTTAACAACAACATTTTGGAGTTATAAACGGTAAGGGTCAAGTGACAATATCATAAAACGTTGTTTTCCTTGATACTGAAGTTTTCAAAGGACCACGCTTCGCTGACAACAAAATTTTGGATGTTCAAACACATTACAAGCCTACAGAAACGTTTCAATATACGCACTTCTCTTCAAGTCACCCTCTCAGTGTTAAAAAGGGTTTTATTAAAGGAGAAGCTTTGCGTTTACTGAGAACAAACTCGGTTAAAGAAATTTTCGAGTTACGAAAGCTAGAATTTCTAACTCGTTTACTTGAGCGAGGCTACCCAAGGGAACTCGCCGAAAATATTTTAGCCGAAGTAAAATTCTCATCACGAAAGGAGGCTCTACAAATCAAAACAAAAACATCCAGAAATGTTCTGCCTTTCATAACTACTTTCAACCCAGCTACGCCTAACCTAAAAAAGGTCCTCATGAAACATTGGCACCTTATAACTGAGAGCAATAGACTCGGCAAATATATTCTGAACCGCCAATTGTCGCCTACAGGAAGGAGAAGTCTCTAAAAGACCTTCTGGTCAGAGCTAAAATTCCTTCACATATTTAACAACAACATTTTGGGGTTATAAACGGTAAGGGTCAAGTGACAATATCACAAAACTCTGAATCTTGGTGTGATTAGATGCCTGACAAGGGGTTTCTAGACTGTCAAGTCGGTTTCTTCAGAGATTTAGCAAATTAAGCAGTGTCATGTAAAGTGGATAATATTATTTGTATCTGCCTCCAACTGGGCCCATTCATTACTTGGGCTTCCGTAGGAAAGCCCGAGTCAGAAAATGCAACCGTTTTGTCGGAAAAAAGGGGGCTCATGGTACCAGGTGCTATATGCGTAGACCGCAGAAACTGGGGACAAGAAACATTGCTCGCTTGTGACAGAATTCGGTATCTCGCATACAAAAGATGTTGATCTTTTTGCGAAAGGGTCGGTCCTCGAATTATATTCTTCAAAGCCAGCCAGGTAAGCTCATGCTCGAAATGTTCTTGTGGGATAACAACTGAGCCGACTGAATGTGGCTTCTGCTGTTATTTAACATTTCAGTAAAACAAATCATATTGCAATAAAACGAACAAAATACGAAAACGCTTTTTGGACTCGTAGCTTAATTCGCACAAAATCTGTTGATCTCAAAATTTTTAAAGATAAGACTTTCGGTTACTTGTCTAATGAATTAAATATCTTACCTCCAAGTTAGTTGGCTTTCTAGTGGGGCGCAGAAAAAAATTTGCATTGTGTGATTTTGGAGACAAATTGTATGGGAAAATTAAGGTTCTTCTTAGGTTCTTGGCACTACAGTTCTACAAAATCTGCATTGACGATAGTAAAGGGGAATTTATTTCATTAGTAGTTCAAATATGCTTAGCAGTCTTGGCAATCGCCAATTCTTATAGAAATCCTGTTGCGTGACACGGACAAGTTGAGTACGAAACCAAACAAAACAGAAGGCTCATCTTCCCTTATGAACGAGTCCCTTTTACAAAACACTCCTACCTCGATTCAATAAAAATACCTGGCTTGAATATTTTTTCATGAACTGCGTTAAGGATCGCATATTCTCGGAAGTTATCCGCGAAAAACACAACTTAAAAATTTATGCAAATATGTGTAATGTAAATTGACACCTCATTGGACTGTTGTTTTGGCGAAGCCACTTTATCATGATTTGTTTCAGCTCTCTCGAAAGAGATTATTCGCTCTCCAAGGAGATATGACTCTTGAAAAGGGTTTAAGATCGCAACGCGGCAAAGATCTTCAGCTGCATGATTCACTCGGATCGCCCACGAGAAGTAAACGAACTTGCTGCAATTTCTGCTAGCATAGTAATCGCCGTTAGTTGAAAAAGACCTGGAAAATTCTTTGCAAACAAGTTCTCCATAAATGCATACACAGCTGTGCTTGATTCTTGAACCAACATGATTTAAACTTACAACTTGCGATTGGATTAGGAGGATACTCAAACGAAGCAACTTGAGTAGAAAATATCTAAGCGGAAAATATCCTGATTCTTTTACTTGTGTTTATTGTGTTCAATACGCGTCCTGCTACTCGTAAAGTACGATTTGGTACTGTGGTACGAAGCAGATGAACCCCGAGTTAACGCTCTGAGAGCGTCTAGTTTTATGAAGTTCAATGTGGCGTAGAAATTTTTGTAGAGTTCTACAAGTCTATGTTTTCATCGCCAGTCTCCTCCTACAGTACATGTTCTTCATGGACCATAGTTGTGTATTGTTACTATGGTTACCTGCCTATTTTGTAACACATTTGATTTTAATTTGTAAATCCTCTCAAATATCTCATAAATTATATAATTATGTTTAAGTGGTATTAAAGGGTTATTACTGTTTAAAATTCATTATTGAGTTTACTCTCTATCCTGTTCCATCTACGCTCTATGGTTCTATGTACGAGCGTAGAGGATTACAGTTATTGTACAGCAAATATTAAAGTGATTGGGAATGTTGAGTGTACAATTCTGTATTAGGTTTTCCCTCTACCAGCTACTCTCTGCACTCTATGCTCTACAATGTACCCTCTACTTTCTGCATTCTATGCTACATGTTGTACAATGTACCCTGCAAGCTCTACCAGCTTCTCTCTGCACTCTACCCTCTACCCAGAGAGTAGCAGGTAGTGCTTAGAGGGTACAGGTGGGAGCGTAGAGCGTAGAGAGTAGATGGTAGAGGGAAAACTCAATACAGAATTGTGAAATATAAAAATTAATAAAATACTGTAATCAGTAATATCACCATGCACATTCATACTTCATACAGTTTGTATATTTGCTACAATAACTGTTATCACATATGGGGCAAAATTACTGAATGCTGATTGGCTGAGACAGAGGGTACTTTTTCTTAATTTTTGTAATTGCCCCGGGCAAAATTACTTGATGCTGATTGGCTGAGCACGCCCAGGAGCACGCCTGCATTGAGTTGGTTTCCCGCTTCAAACGGATTTTGAAAAGAAATTTCAGAAACGCATCGCTTCTGAGTTTGATCTAAACACGGTTATTTCATCTTAACGTGAAAGAGAATCAACATGCAACAGAGCGCAGTCTTTTGGTGGAAAAGCAAAAGGATTTTTCCCACTAAGAATGCATTGATTCGCAGCCTGAAAAACGTTTGAGTGGAGACGGCTGGTGTTGCACGAAACATAGAATTACAGAACTTCATAGCTGCCAAACTGAAAGTTAATTTCTTCGTTTTGCTTCGGGTCGCCTTATTAGTATTACAGCTCACTTTATCGGCGTAAAAACAGCGTAAATTTTGTTGGTACGTGAAGTTTTCACAGTGGAAAGGGCAGTTTTGGATTCAACAAGTTATTAGAGCTCGTTTGGACGCTTGTTTACGTCTATCATCGATCGAAGAACATTTCACGCCGTTGCAAGCTTCGCAAAACAGGTGAATAAAATTAGATTGCTTATAGTTTTGTTTGTAAAGAAATGGCTTTGAGTGAATTGAACCAAGTTGCTGTGTTTTGCTTACTATTATAGTAGGCTTTCCCCGTGTTACTGCTAGCCTGTTAAATAATGACAACCAGCAAACCTGTTTACGCGACGGCAAGACCTTGAACCTATGTACAAAATTTTGCCCTTTATGTGATAAACAAGTAATCGCAAGTGCTCTCGGGCAATTAAGGATTAATTTCACTTGTATTTTCAAAGTTTTCCAAATTGCCCTCGTCGCTTCGCGACTCGGGCAATTTTGTGAAAACTTTTAAAATACTCGTGAAATTAATCCTTAATTGCCCTCGGCCCCATGCGATTACATATACTAATCCTATACACCCATACATAGAACAGTAGAGCGTACATGTAGATGGTAGAGCGTACATGTAGATGGTAAACCACTGTTAACAGCAATACGCCTTTATATTAATAACCCTTATAAATGCTGTTAAAGTGGACGGCCGCAACTTCACATGATTTCTTTTTTGAAATCATACATGTACATGTAGATGACTTCTAAATCTCTCTGTAAATTCACAACTGAAGTCATCTAAGATTACTGCTTGGCGGAGCTCCGCTATGAAGTAGATCTCCAAGGTAATGTATCTTTACAGCGCATAGGAGGAGATTGGTGACAAAAACATAGACTCATAGAGCTCTACAAAAATTTCTACACTAAATTGAGCTTCATAAAAATGGGCTGGGTATATCTGCTGCTGATCTGAGATATCATTGGCACACCAAAGACGAGTTCATCTGCGGTAACTAGTCAGTGGAGCCTGGCCTTTCAGGCTCCCAAGAAAAAAGCCCTTTTTTGGTTTCGAGGCTTGTAAGCTACTTTACGAAAAAGCACTAATACACTGAAATGATATGAGTGGCCTGGGGTTTTCTGTTGAATAAAAGTCGTTTAAACATGTTTTTTGAAATTATAGCATTTTCAATAGATGTGAGAATAGTGAAGTCGACATATTTGATTTCAACTGATTTGCATCCTGATTTCATCACTCCCCCCATTCTGGCATAGTGTTCTCCACAACTGTTAGTAGTTAAAACTTATTATTTTGGGGGTTAATTCTTTAAACAACAAGCAATTTTACTGGTATCATCAAGGGAACATAATATTATAAATCAAGCTTAAATAACGACCCTGTTCTGTGCACCAGTCTACTTGTTACAAATGAATATATACATTGCACTGACATTGGGCAATGCAGAGATAAAAATACTTTTACCTACACAATATATTGTACATTTGAATTGTCAGTTTCCTGATTTTTGCATGTACAGTGTAAAATCCAATCCAAAGTAAGGTAAGCCCTTAACATGTCTGAATTGCAAGCAAATTGATGTTTACATTCATGTTTGAGGATTATTGCATTTGTATGAGAACTGCTGTACCTTGCACAGTCTCTGCTTCTTTGTTTAGGGTAAGTAATAAATAACGTGGACTTCTTGGAGAAAACGGGAGGGTTAAGATCTGAAGCATGGCAACAAGAAATCCAAATCCAAGTGAATAAGGCCACCCATCATCTGTACCTAGCATCTGCAACATAAGTGTAAGTCATTTCAAAGTAAATCAGCTAATGTCTGTGACCCAGTGCATGTACAAAATAAGTTAAACACAAGGTTTTCTTAGATTGCTGTCTTTTACAGTAGACATTTCCTCTAAGGGTTAACATGACTTGTGCAGATTGTAAATCTTACAATTGTGAACACCAGAAAAGCCTCAAATGCCACTCTAAACATAGCAAGAGTCAATGGAATTATCCAAGTTCAAAGTTCATGACCCATAGACTGACATAACCATTGAGTTTATGTTCACGGGCGTAAATAATTATGTTTTGGGCCTGACTCGCAGTCTGAGAAAAGCCCAAAACATATTTATGCCCAAGAACATAAACTCTGTTACTATTAATATCCCTTTGGAGGGCATTGAGGGAAAAAAAAAACTGAAAAAAAGACAAAACAGTCTTAACAATCACGCGAACATTTACAAGTTGAATGGCTTTTATTTTTCCCTAGAAATTAGGAAATCTTGCCATTTTAGTTTTCAAAAATTATGGGACACATGAAAGGAAAGTTCGACAAAACGTATTTGTAAGTGTTGAAATTAATAGTACAATTGCTAAACTGACAGTTTGGCATAATTGATGAACAGAGTGCATTTTGCTTGAAGCCGCAGAACTTACATGCACTTCGCCACCATTGAAGTCATAAAATTGTGACCCCCTCCTATCAAAGACATGGTTGACCACCCCCGCAAGTTTTAAGTTTCTTTTTTGGGATGCAAATGGAATGCAAGACTTGTTTCACATGAAGCTATGCACTAAGAACTGCTAATAAAATAAGCTATAGTTTAGGGGTATACCTACAAAAGTAGAATTTTGATACATTTTTGCATTCTAAAGCAATTTCTCTCAAAATGTCTACTGTATATGTACCTCCTTCATAGCTGCTGATGTCAGTTCTAACTTAAATAAGCTGATGAGCGGCGTTCAAATGGTATATTGTACACAGGAAGTGTTTTTATTTGCTGATTTAGGAAAAAGTGCCATTCGCCTTGGGGGTAAAGGGTCAAAACAACTTGAAACTATTAAAAAAATGATGTGCGTGTTTACACAACTTCTATTTTAAATGACAATTAAATCCGAGTAATCTTTTTAAGGCGCAGAGTTCAAAAAAAAACCTTGGTACAGTACCGTTATTTAAGTTAATCTTTCTTATAATGTGTTTTCTTACACTCAAGTTACATTCGGTTGTGAGATACCAAGAGTGAAAACAAAATGGTATGACATGGCAAGTGGTCAGTGGTATTTCAAGCCAGAGTAGCAGTTACAGTGCACTTTATAGTACATCAGTCATGAAGATGAAGTGATCAGAATTCTCTGTCATTCTTTAAGTACATGCACCTCATATATCCACAGGGAGGCATGATTCTTTATGCTAATAAAGGCCCGGACCCAAACATTGTACATTATACAGGTCACTTATTTATTACTACGAAATCAATGCAAGGCCACATTACCAACATGTACCTGTTTAAGTCCAAATATCAGTCCCACAAGAATGCCTGTAACTATTCCTAACTGATTTAGTACACCAAGAGCGCCTCGTAATCTGATTGGAGCAATCTCTGACAAATATACTGGGGCAACAACAGTATTCACACCTGTCAAAAACATACACCAGTCAATTTAAATTAATGTTCTCAGTTATATATTTGAATATCTTATGAACAGTCACAATAATTTATACAAAATGTGTATTTTGATTTCACTTTGTCTAAAAAGTATGAATATATCACATATTTTGATTGGATGCCCACTTGACCATTTAAGTAGAGATGTGGAGAGTTTTAAAGGACCTTCTCTGTTGAAATAGCTGTGTCCTTCAAAGAAAAATAACATTTTCTATTTAACCTTCAGGCTCAATTTAGCAAGTCCCAACTGGCCTAAAAATTGACCATTTTCAAATGATTCACAGTGGAACCTCGATTTAACAAAGTCGCTGGGGACCGGCTAAATTTGGTTGTTAAATGGAGAGTTCATTATATCAAAAAGCTCGATATAACGAATTTGAGGGGAAACGACCAAATGTTTGTTATATCGAGGTCATACATGTAGTTAATGATTGATTTGTAACACAGGTGACTTCTGTGGAAATACTACAGTGCCAATGTCTATGGCAAATTAATAATAAGCCTTTGACTGAAATGCTGCTGTCTCTTTACCACATCGATTAAAGGATTTGCCGACTGTTGATCTGTTCAGTGTTTATCTTCTGCCGCGTGTTGACATAGTAATTCGTTATATAAAGGTATATTTTTACGTTTGGGAGTAGTCTATAGTGTTCAAAATTAGCCGGTCCGCGCTCTCATCCAACATGGCCGCCCTTTATCCAAGATGGCCGCCAACTAAAGTTTGAGAACACGTGACATCACAGTGGGCTATGTGTATGGTATTGGCTCCCAATAGTGTAACACAGTCCTAGTGCACCGGTGCACTAGTGCACCGCACCGGTGCATTTGTGCACCGGTGCGGTGCAGTTGTGTACTGGTGCATTTTCAATATTTTGGTGCACTAGAAAGTGCACCAAAACATTTTTAAGTGCACCGGTGCACTACTGCACCGCACCGGTGCACAAATGCACCGGTGCGGTACACAGCATGTGCGATATAAAAGCTTCGAAACTAATAACATTTAATACAGTGTCAAAGAAGATTGCACAGTTTTGCGTTTCAAAGATGCACTTTAATGCACTTCCCGAAGACGTGATTTTGTACATTTTTAGTTTTATCTCTTTTAAGTTACTACGAAAAAACATTTCACTCGTTTGCAAAAAGTAGCACAGGATTTCTGAAGATACAAGAATTGTGAAATTGGCATCTGCTAAAGAGTTTGAAGCGATTCGTTTATGTCAACATCTTACCTACCTGCAACTGAAGAACGTCGTCGAAAAAATTATTTGGCTTCGCTCAGCGGATATTAAATTGCTTGACTTGGCTAAAACAGCCATATCTTGGGAGCATGTCAACGATAACCACATGAGGAAAAGTCAGTGGAGCAACCTACGAATTCTCAATATCTCCAAGCTTGTCACCATAGAATTCAAAGTCACGATGGCCCTTGCAAACCTTGTTGAACTTAACGTTTGTGAATCCAAATTTAACGACACGCATCTCGTGGACATTTCCAAGATGTGTAATACACTCAGAATACTTAACGTTTCGGGCTGTAGTATCACTGATTTCGGTATCGAGAAAGCATCGTTAGAAAGTCTTATTTTCATCAACATTTCTAACTGCAAATTCTTGACAGAGCGATCGATACACCGCATTATTGAAAACTGGGAAACATCTTCTTTATGTGTCAAAGGCTTGAATCTTTCAGTTGTCCAGTTAGAGGAACTCTATGGCGATGATATGCAAGCGGGAATTATATCGCTGTGTGGTTTACGGAATGAACAAGAACGCAAGTGCATGTATTGTCGCGAAACCATCTTCCAAACGTGGACTGACATCACAGGAATTGATTCTCTTTTGACTCTGATCATATGACTACGTTGACATGTTTTTACTGTGAGGGGTAGGGTACGTACGTGAGACTCCTTTCTTTCTGTGATTTTAGCAAAATCCTAGCTACATTTCATTTCATGTTAAATTGTCGTGCAAATAACCCTTGCCAAGGAGTCGGCTGGTTTGAGTCTGCATGGAAATTGAAAATTAAAAAAGTATGTAACATTTCTTGTGTTATTCCCTGTATATCGAGGAAGCACTTAGTACAGATGGGTAAACAAATGACCAAATTTCACAGATTTGGGCGTTTACAAGAGCAGAATCCTACACTAAACTTGTTGCTGAAAGGAAATACTCTTCCTACATATTTTAATTCGTGCTTTCCGCAGCTTTCGGTATCAAAATATGTAGAAAATACTCAGCTTTCAGTATCTAAATATGTAGAACTCTTCCTACTTATTTTATACCGAAAGCTGCGGAAAGCACGGACTATTGCGACAATAGAAATATTATATTTCCGGTATAATCACATAGTCAATGTTATCAATGTGGGGAAAGTGTAACGCACGCTTTGTGAACTTATTAATACACTTTCCCCTACTATGTTGTTGCAGGAGTACCAGACAAAAGGCTGATAAAATACAAGGGAGAGAATAGAAAGAACAAATGAAGAAGTGTTGCTTCATCCATCGGCGGAATCAACTCTTCATGTTCTTGGCCTCTCTACTTTGTTACACTGAGAAACAGTTTGATTTAAAAACGTCTAGCATAAATATTAAGTTACAAAAATAATTTCAGTTCCTTTCATCCATGCAATAGTCATGAGATGAATCAAACAAAGCTCAGTATTTCCTTCTCTGTTCATTTGGCTGAAAAGTTGCAAGCGTCATAGCCAGGTCCCCCAAACAAGCACGACAAATTTTTGTGTTGGAACGTTAATTGTCTCAGATCAGGTGTTGTTTTGTATTTTGTTTTGTTTTGTATTTTGCTGAGCGGGAACATCACATCGGCTGTGTTCTTTGCATGCGAAAATTAGATTATCTTTGCTTTTCTCCCGTGTGAAAATTGAATAATTAGCATACAAAAAATACTGAGTTGGTTTTTATTTTTTCAATCTGTACGCTTTGTGTAGACTTCCTTGACCCTTTCTCCCGTCGGAAAAAAGGGAACGATCCCAAGCCTTCATTTTTTCTTCTGTCTCCCGCCGCGGAAGAATTTTTTTCAGATCACAGGTTCGAATGCGTGATATACTTAGTTTTGAAACGTAGCTTCTTCCTACACCGAAAACACCCCTTCTTATCTAATTACCAATTTGTGCCAAATTGGCATTGACGGGAAGTAAGGTTTAAAGGCCGTCAGCCACATTTTCCCGATCATTTTATCCACTGATAGTTGTTTTATTGCACACCACTTGAGAAAATCGCATTGTTGAGTCGGTTCTATCTTTGCCCAAAGAAATAATTTTATTTTCCTTTTGGTATTGCACTCTCCGCATTTTAATCTCTACACTTTGGTCAATAAATTCAAGTGAGCGATTTATTGTCCTGTTTTACTCACAACATGTACTTCTTGGTCACGTATGGTGAAAAGTGGGTTCAGTATATATTGCACTTAAGGCAAGCTCCATTCAAAGTGAGCTGGAAACAACTAGAAAATAGCAATAATTGCTGATGACTGCACCTCAAGATTGAGCTGAATTGTTGTTATCTGACTGACAGTCACATGCCGGCTTTTTGAGTGCTCCGGCTTTGTAGGCCGCCAGAAAATTTTGATAGTTTTGCAATTAGGTGCTATCTCTTTGGTAAATAGGCTTAATTTAATATTGTCGTATTTAAGCTAATATTGTTGTATTGTTGTACATGTAGCTTAATAACTACCGTTTTAACCACGGACTGCATGTAGCTCCGCCCACCGTGATTAGCCTTTGCTATTTGTGGGCGGAGACAACTGTACTTTTTATATTTTATTGTAGTGTGGGAATAAACTGGACTTCTAAACGACTGAGTAAACTCGTTCGACTGCCTTTTCAGTTTTCCTAAACCAAAGCTTGGCAAGCTTCATTCAAAGTGAGCTGGAAACAACTGGAAAATAAAAATAATTGTTGATCAGTGACTGCACCTTAAGATTGAGCTGGATTGTTATCTAACTGACAGTAACATGCCGGCTTTTTGAGTGCTCCGGCTTTGTAGGCCGCCTGGAAATTTTGATAGTTTTGCAATTAGCTGCTATCTCTTTCGGTAAAAAGGCTTAAAAGCACCGCACTTCCTGGAATTGAACTAACTGTCAACAGAAGTTCGTAATCACAGGAAACAAAATAATTCTGGGTGACTTCTAAACGTATAAGAGTAAACTCGTTCGACTGCCTTTTCAGTTTTCATAAACTAAAGCTCGGCCGGCCGGGTATCTTCAACACATCTTGGGTGATTCCGTCCAAAGAACGCAAAGTTCTGATTACCATGACGTCCCGTCTAGCGCTAAAAAGTTATAAGTACGCTCTGTTTTATTTTCCCCTCGACAACACTTTGGAACCAGCAAAGACGAGCCAAATTATCTCCGGCATGGCAAATGTTAAAAAGGGAGCTATGGTGGAAGTGAACTGGGATGTTGGAGACCCGAAACTTCCAGCAAAAATTATAGCCTTGGCTGGTAAGTGATGTTTTTCAATTGTATTGCCGATGGATCTGGGTTAACTTCGCCTTTCTTTATCAAGTT
>JAHPZR010052657.1:0-20000 GCA_019787425.1 Platygyra sinensis
AACAAACGAAAAGATTATTAATTGTTTCAGTTTGAAATAATGAAAACGGAGTTTGAGCATAAATAAAGATTAAAAAAAAATGGCTTTCCGCTGGAAAGCGTCACTTATATACCTAGAGGTTGTTCACAGATGTATCCAATGACATAGTGACACGGAAGATCATTCCAACGCCATCCATAGCCATCCCAGTTTGAATTCCATCTGGCTTTCAAGAAAGACCCACATCTGCCGTCTCCACTCGGTTCGTGCGGACCCCACAGATCATCTGTATCGGAGACATTTTCCCCGTCTAGCCAGAGCCAGTGTAACTTGCTGCCTGATAAACCAACAAACAAGTCTTCATCCTCGAGCTTGATTTGTCTACGCAGTTGGGCTAGGGTTTGCAAGGAGTCCTCGTCACTGACAACAGCAAGGTCGGCATCCAGTCGGTGACAGGAGGTTCGAGCATTACTCCACTGCGCAGCAGATGGCAAAGACAACAGATAACACGATTTACCGGCTTTGTACCAACTGGGCTCACATCCGGAAATTGCTTGATGATCTGCAAAACAAAAAAGAGACCTTCTTTCATTATGGATGGACTGACTTCGTATAACAAGGCCTACCAAGGCATGACGTGCTTATCAACTTATTCGATCGTTAACTGTCTACGAACCGAGCTTAACTTAACTGCTGAAACACGAAGCTAACGAAAAACACTCTTATAGTTCAAATTGATTTTAGAGAACGTCCTCGATACCACATAAGTTTTCGTTTTCAATTTTTGGCAAAGTAAAGGTATTGCCGACTTGTCTTTTTTTTGTAGTCCACCGCTATCTTCACCACTCTTAACTATCCATCCTTCTACTATTTTTTGATACTCTCGAAAAAAATTGTAAGATAATGTAACAAACAATAACAAAATTAGTTTGAGGAGACTGGTTAAAAGACACAGAAACGTGTTTTCTTACCTAAGGCAGTGACATCGTGGGCATAAAAATAGAAGTTTTGTTTCCCTCTGCAACAAGATACATTTCCGTGATCATCGAGGCTAATCATTGGACCATAATTACTCCTATCAATCAGGTAAACTCTTCTGGAATTGCGTCCTGCTGTCTTGTTACTTAGGACAACAACATCTAATGGATACTTTTTATAGTTTGAAGGCTCCAACTTTGACGAGACGAAACTATGGTCATTGGAAGCTTCAGAGTAGATAAAGTATGTTTTCTCCTTCGGATTTCCTCTTGGATGCTCGAGAGTGAATCGGAATTCTTCGGAGTAGCGACTCTGCTTGGAAGGTTGAGTGGATATTCGGAAGTCTTTGCCTTTGTTAGAGGACACGTAGAATGTCGTTTCTTCTGCAAATGAACATTCCAAGAATGAATAAATGCATCCACGATCTGTATACAATCTGATTTCTTGGTATATCTAGATTATATCGGCCGGCGTTAGTGTTTTAATTTACCCGCTGACATAGACAATTATATGACGCCATATGATGACCTAAAAATGTTCCAAGTGAGCACAAAAATGCATCAGCCATTTGCTGCATTAAACGAATTTACAAGCCTTCTAAGCAATTACTTATCATATCCTACACGTTTAATTTGTTGGTAGATGCGTTATAATTTCTTTGACAACTTCTGTTTGGGACGTCAGAGTTTGAACTGAGAAATCGATCCCACAAAATAAATTTAGGTACACCATTAGTACCTTTTTGTTGACAAGTTCCTCTTTCAAACGAAACGTCGTCTAATGCCGCATCTCCTTGATAACCACTACCTCTAATTCCGTCGACAATGATCTAGAAAGGAACGAAAAAGAAAAGCAGTCTCGTTCAGGAGACATATATCCTCAAGGGTGAACCAACGATACTATAACTGCAGTTGGGACTGATAATGACAGCAAATGTTCAATGTTTGTTGGCTTGGGACTAAGGACATGACATGTTGCCTGATTTTCGTTTTTTTCTAATTGAAATGCTGTAAACAAACATTTTAAAACTCACTTGATAACTTAAAGTTTCGTTGATGCTTATTTGCCCTTGTATCCAATGGTTTCCTTGATCTTGCGACCTCAACCAAACTGGTTTTAACCCGTTTGTAGCCTGGCTTTTTATGTATATAACAACACAGCCCATGGTGGCGCCATACATGTGATAATAAAAGGTCATGCACTGAGGTCCCCGCATCCATGGACTCGCAAGTCTCGCAGTGTCTCCTGGCTGTCGTGGACTAGAGGTTTCAATATAAACGTACCCACCGGTTCCTTGATTTGACAATAAATTCTATTAGTGACATAATATACTGCAAAATTTCTTAAGGCTAAATGTGATGTCCTTAGATTTGCTCTCCTTTATCTTTCTCTCAAAATCTATATTCTTTTTTTTCATCTTCAAGGCCGAGCACGTTAAAAGTTGATGTGGTATCGAGAATAATGGAGCCACATTACGTTTACTTTGAACATGGCAAGAAAACAGCCCTTGAGTAATCCGGAACCAAACCAAAAAAACAATAATTTTACATAGAGCTGTTTTTAGAAAATTAAATCGATCCAGGTTTGATATTTGTAGGTACAAGAGAGCACAGTTACTTTAAAAAATAGCAAATGCTAGTCGTGATAAGTGCCTGGGCAACGCAAAAATGTTTAAAAAAGTAACAAACCTAATAAAAAAGTGGGGACGGATAAGGCCATACACATTTACAAACTACACAACGCTGACACTGCTTATCAAACAAGCGCGTCTAATGCACTGCAGCTCAACCTGACGTCCTTTGTTTCAGTGGCATGCCTGTAAACTAGCTAAGCTTAGTGCTTGTATAGCTAAGTACATGTCCATGCACTATAAAAAAGATTTAAATTTATCATTTACATCTTTTACCTGATGCCGTATGATCAGCACTTGGTCCAGTATCCCAACTTGGAGTATCATAGCTTTGCCGCGTCCATGTGAAACTGAACAATACATCATTCCTCCAGAAGCAAAAGTTGGTGTCAAAGTTGCAATTTCCTTGAAATAAAACGGACACGTAAATCGTGAACTTTAGCGACACAGAAATTGCAGATTCTTCATTAAACATACAATAATTCATTTCAAAGAGACTGAAGTTAAATAAATTGACTTATTATATAAACACCAGTGAAATACCAAGTGAGCTTTCCCACGAAAACTTCATATCTTCACGCGTGAAGATAACATGTTATCTTCACACGTGAAGAGATCACCGTCGTTATGGTTACATAATAAATCGCGCCTTTGAAAGCGACGCCTTTCACTGGTGTTTATATAATAAACAAAATATTACATGCCAGCTTATGGATATGAATTTTATCTTCTCGTGTTCAACTCGATATCTCACGAGTGAGCGCAGCGAACGAGTGAGATATCGAGTTGACCACTCGAAGATAAAATTCATATCCACGCGCGGGCATGTAATATCCTCTATATATGTATCAAGGCCACCTAAAGACTTCGTGCGACCCAAGTGGCCCATCAGACCAGGGCTTATCTCCCATGTATCCCTGGAACGGATGTTAGTCCATCGCAGGGGGACCCCCAGCAGCCATTTATACACCTGTGCCTGCCCTAGAACACCACACAGAGCCCCAACCAGAACCCCTCGTTCCAGAGGCAAGCATACTACTAACTATGAGGCCACCGCACCTTCACAGAATTAACGCTAGAAGTGTGATTGATACCTTGCTCATTGTTCTGAGGTTCACTTTCATCTTCACATAGCCCATTAGTTAATGTGACGTCATCTACGGCTATACCCCCTAAATAGTTTCTACCAATTGTTGCCTGGAAGAAAACCTGCAAATAAAGACAGGAGCACATCTATCCAGTGTCCAGTTTCACGTGACGGTCATGCATAAACTAGATTCACATCGTAGTCTCTTGCAATTCTTGCGGTTGACTGATTCTCTAGCTCGTCGCTCACTATTCATCCAGCACGTCTCGCTTTCGTAAACGATCAATACCAATTTGTCGAATTTCTTTTTTTCACAGTCATCGACTTTTTGTACCCCCTAACTGAATGCTAGTCACCACCCAGAGCCGATCCCGGATTTAAATTAATCAACAACAATAACAACAACAACAACAACCACAACAAAGATTTAATATCTGTATTTGTTTTCAAATGAAAGAATAACTGCTGGGCTATCAGTGTTTTGGAGTTTAACAAAGACAGACCGTAGCCATCCTCACTCCTTAGAAATTTCATTATTATTACTTTTCTGTGAATCAAGCAAGATATCAATGTGCCTGCAACGCAAAATAGCTTCACATAGCCCTTACAATTTTGCTTCCTGCCTACCTGAGACTCGCCCGTGTATCCAACATCGACACCAGCCTTCATCCATGCGTCACCCTGATCACCTGACACTCGCCACATCAAGTAATTGCCTTTTTCTTCTCGAGGCCAAAGAAACACATCAAGGTTTCCAATCCCGCCTCCATACATGTAGTAATAAAAACGGAGACAATTTGGTCCCCGGAAGAGCGGACTCAACAGTTGGGCAGACTGATTCGCCTGAGGAGATTGTGATTCGTCAACGTAAATATATTCGCCACCTCCTATGAAGGCAAAAGAACAAGATTTGTTTTTCTTTTTCAAAAAAACCTTTTCTTGTTTTAAACCCACGAACGGCTTTCGCTAATACAAAAAGAAGTTAGGTATACAATATGACAATAACCAATTAAGATCCCCTACTTTTGAACATGATTTGGTTACCAGTGTGATCCTGACTAGGTCGAGTCCTTTGACTTTGGTTTCCAGACCTCTGTCGCTTCCAACTGATTTGTTCATAGGGCGGTGTTAACAAGCTACGCCATCCACAGTAGCTTTTATCGAAGGTGCAGTTCACTAGTATTAAAAAGGGAAAACAACCAACTATGAACAAAAACTTAATCTTATGAGCAAGGATCTCCTCTTTCTCGACAGCACAACTTCACACATCTATCTTTACGGTTTGAACAGGCCATATTCATATTTTTGACACTGAAATTGAACTAGTTTACAATTTAGGGTCATGCGGAAGAATATCATTAAAACGAGATGTCATTTGCATTTGAAAAGACTTCCCCCGTTAGCCTGGGTTGCATGCTAGTTCCTGTCCTATACCGGGAATACGAATTTGGTCTAAAGAGAGCTTCAAGTAAAATACTTTGTGCAACATTCTGACTACCTCAGTTGGGTTGTTGAAAAGCCGCTTAACGCCACCCCAAGATTAAAAGATAGACCAAAGTATTGATTTTCATCGTATAAATATGTTTTTAACCCCACATGGTTTGTATAGTTGGAGTTTATTCAGATACAAAAATTGCAAAACTAAAAACTAATACAAAAATTCACGCTAATCCTGAGTTCCTTTTCAATTTACCAGGCCTCAGTCCTTAGGATAAGGATCGCGCCTTGTACAAAGCGTAACGCAGGGCAAAAGTACAGGTATATGAGTAGTCTCCATTAAAGAAAACATTACCTTGAAATGTTTCTTGTGGTGTGGGCTCGCCCACAGAGACACAAGTCAAGTTAATTGTGCTGAAATCAAAGTCATCGACGGCGATGCTAGAAGCAAACGTCACCCCTGCCACACCTTCGATTACAACCTGCAGTAAGTAAAGAGAAATTCTTAAATGGGTTAAAAGCACACTGAGATGATCAAGAATTCAGAAAAAGTTTCCAAAATTTTTCAACTGTATCGTCTTCGGGGGGCAATGAATTTGAAAGTCAAAATCACTGCTTAACGTTTCGGCTCCCAGGGGATTTTAACAGCGTCCCACATGTGGGAAATCCACTTTTGTCGTTGCTGACAGAGTTCTTGTCAATGTTTGGATGTAAATAAGATTCCAGAAAGAAATCCTGCGCTTACAATTAGTTTCATTTCTTTTAAGCCTTGGCGTACAGCTATTACACGTGTGGAAGTATAACCAATCAACGGTAGCGAAAGGGCATTTCAGAATCGCGCATCGTTTACATTCAGATACCTTTTCAGATTCAGTGGCAACTTTTTAGTCGCGCCTCCTCTAAATGTTTCCTGCGAAAATGGCAAAGGCGAAGGGAAGCTCTTGATTTGTATCGGTTTGAAGTATATATGAAATAATTCATATTTGTACTGCGGTTGTAGATGAAAGTGAGGAGTGATCATCGCAGTAATTTTTCCAATTTAAGTAATTGGAAAGAAGCCTGAAAAAAATCAGGGCTTCAACGGGATTCGAACCCGTGACCTCCGCGATACCGGTGCGATGCTCTACCAACTGAGCTATGAAACCACACATTGGGAGCGAGGTCAATTTATTGAGTTCATATTTTCCCGTGCAGTGAAGCGATGTGAAGTATATATGAAATAATTCAAATTTGTACTGCGGTTGTAGATGAAAGTGAGGAGTGATCATCGCAGTAATTTTTCCAATTTAAGCAATTGGAAAGAAGAAGCCTGAAAAAAATTAGGGCTTCAACGGGATTCGAACCCGTGACCTCCGCGATACCGGTGCGATGCTCTACCAACTGAGCTATGAAACCACACATTGGGAGCGAGGTCAATTTATTGAGTTCATATTTTCCCGTGCAGTGAAGCGATGTGAAGTATATATGAAATAATTCAAATTTGTACTGCGGTTGTAGATGAAAGTGAGGAGTGATCATCGCAGTAATTTTTCCAATTTAAGCAATTGGAAAGAAGAAGCCTGAAAAAAATTAGGGCTTCAACGGGATTCGAACCCGTGACCTCCGCGATACCGGTGCGATGCTCTACCAACTGAGCTATGAAGCCACAGCGAGGTCCTTTGTATCGGTTTGTTGCTCTCTAGAAGAGTTTGTAGAGCATCAAGATAACAAGAACACTTTAACCAAAACACAGAGAGATGTCTAATTTAATGCTCAAAAGTTTTTTTTAGTTTCAAGGAAAAAGCTGAGAGAGATTGAAACTATTCATGCAAAAGATTTCGACGTGTCACTCGCCAACTTTCTGCTTCAAGTTCGAAAGAAAACGGAACAATACAAACCCACATCGCTCAGGTCTTTTGTTTTAAGCTTTGCGGATCATTTTCTCTTGTCGTTATTTAAGAAAGAGAGACTATTCTACAACTATCATGGAAGGAAAGTAGTTCCGAAAGATTAAGGAAGATTTTAGCCGCAAAGCAATGATGTACTGCGATATTTTCTTTTGTTATTAAATTTGCATTTGGTTCAATCGTTAGTGAGCTTTTATATCTAATTTGTTTCTGAATCAATAAGAATTGTCGTGTTATGTGTAATAAACAGCTCACGTCATAGAGAGTGCTATACACGGGGATTTACGCACTCGTTGTATGTGTTAAAAGACCTCATCATCACTTGCTCATACTTTGCTCGTCTCTCGTTTTGTGACGCAAACAGCCCGGGAATACAATATATTTATTATATTATCGCTTGCTGCGGGAGCAGGCGTGCAAGATGAACCAAATAATGAGCCGCTATCTTGCTTGTTGGAGATTACTCACTCTTTTCCACAAGAAAATAGTGCTCTTTTCCTATATAACAAAATACTTATTGCCCAAGCTGTTTAGATATGTAGCCCATATTTAGCACTCTCTGTAAATCAGCCTCTGCAAGAGCACACCATATTCTCCAATAACTTTACAGACTGAAGTAACCATAATGAACCATAAAACGGTTCTACCTGGTAGGTTCCATTGTAATTTACAGCCACACAGCCTTTGGTCCAGTTCCTTGATAACTGGTCTCCATGGCGACTCCATATTCTTTCTTCACTACCACTGATTCTTACATACACAGAGAGGGACTCAACCGTGCTGCCGTACATGAAGTAGTAAAATGTCATCCGCCTGGCGCCCCTCATCCAAGGGCTGTTGAGCCTGGCCTTTTCGTCGTATTTACGTTGTGACGTGTCGATGTAGATATACAAGCCATTACCTAAGAGAAGGGGGATATTAATGCATTAACTTACGAGATTAAGATCAGGCGGGAGCTGAACGCAAATGAACCACAGGCCTTGGTTGTTCGGAAGCCGATTAAAATAACCCGAGGTTTGCAGTTATTCGGCGATTATATTTCATATTCCCGGAATAACTAATCGGGGGATAAAATGGTATTCCTGAAAACAGATTTAATCTTCGATTCTGCCGAATGACAAAAACAACTTTTTGAAGAACAAGCATGTTTAACAATATTTTGTCAATAAAATACTCGCCTTCATCCAGCCAAAAAACATTTAATTCCACCACCGAACTTTCTTTCTACATTACAACGGCTAGTGAGAGACAATTTCTTCCTCTCAGACACTTCTGAGAGTGGAAATGTTAAACTGAATGTCTTGCTTCCCGCTCGCGCTCGTCGTCAAAAGGATTTTGCGGATCGCCGAACAGTCCTTGTTGTAAAAACTCGAAAAAGCGCGGGAAAACAAGACGCGGAATGGCTCGTCCGTGAGAGAATAGTAACATTTATTTTGGAAAAGCCGTCAAGTGACCCGAATATTGTTTTTCGTTCCTTACTGGACCCGGCATTAAAGCAAAATCAACAAAGAGTTAGTTCGCCATTTTAATTTGTTTATCTACATTTTTTGTCCGATTAGCGAGTTAATACACCTCGCTAGGTGTGTTAAATTTAAACCTTAGTTTAATCCTTGGATAGTACTAATCGAGTTTCGAGGAACAAAACTTAATCGAAGCGCGATAAGTTTATTCTGTGGATGAGGACATTCTAATCGTGGGCTAGCGCTAACCGGCTTTCAAATTACCGTGGTCAGGTGGATTTTGTCAATATAGCTGCAAGCAAGAATAAATATAGTGATCTGTAAGTAGAGAAAACGCAAAAACACATGCTAGTCTTTTGCATTATCGAGTTTAGTTTAGTTTACCAACAAACAAGGAGTGGAAGAAAAGGTGTTAAAGTAAAAACGTCAAGTTCGGATTCTCAACCTGAATGATCGCTGGTGGGTCCTGTCTTACTGCTTGGAGTGCTCCCTTGTCTAAGCTCCCAGTCAAAGTGGTCAGTATCTTTGTCGTTTGACCAACTGCAGAGTGTGTTCTCATCAAAACGACAGTTTCCTGCAAAAAAGAAAAAAAGATATCGAAAGCTACAAATTAAAAGAGTCTTTGACTTTCCCTCGTGATTGTTCATGGCCACCGACTGTTCGCGCTTGCCTCCATACGTGCATAGACGAGCTTGAATACAACGCTGCATAATTCATAATCTGTCGCATCTATCGGCGAGTTTGTTGCAGTCTCCTTGAATCTCGTCTTCACAAGGACAAAATGGTTAAAGTAATCGCGACGTCGATTAAAAAATGACTCTATACTTTACCTATGGATCTCGCGGTACCCTTAAGTCATTTACCTTTTTTTATCACTGTCAAAACTATCGCAAAACTAAATCTGATACACAGCGAAAATCTTAAACAATTAACTGTCATGCTTCACGTTCTCCAGACAACGCAGAATTTGGTTAATTCAGTGTTGTTTTGCAGAGGACGGCAAAGAATTATAACGCACGTGCACAGCAAGTGTTCTACTCATGAAGGAAGTTCACGCTATTTGTTTCTGCGCATCCTTAGTGGGGACGCAAATAGTCCAGTTTCGAATTCGCTATCAGTGACCCCTGACTAAAAGCACTGACAACGCATTTGTACAGGGTTAGCCTCGACCTAAAGTAAAATATTTACAAATTCCAGCGAGAAGATGACCTGTTTACAGCTCCATGTATTGTTTAATTTTTAAATTTGTGGCACCTTCCCGCCGGTTTTTATGAATATTTTTTCAGGGTCGAGGCTAGCCCTATACAGATGCGTTGTCAGCGCTTTTATTCAGCGGGCATGTCGAATTCGAAACTGGACTAATCACGGGACACGTCATGCATCGATGCGAGCGCTAAGTAATAAAATAAACAATGGCAGGGCAGATGACCATTGCTATAGCTTTTCATGGATCAAATGTTCTTGGACGTTCGGTGACTCCTATTTTTCGCTTGAAGGATCATTTTCTCCATCGATTGTCTATATTCAGCGGAAAAAAAAGAAAAAATCTATCTATTAGAAGTTTAACTTTTTTGCAAAATGCACCATCGAATGTTCCGGGTTTTTTTTTTTTAGCTCTTCGTTTTTCTGTGCGGTTGCTTCAAATGCCTCTTGAAGGATTAAGTTTTGTTGGTAACATTTGGAATTATTGACGAGACAGGCCCACTTTTACAAAATATGACTAAGATCGATCGTTTGCCTCCGTTGACCCACGTTCGATATTTTTATCTGTAGGCCCCTGTATACCATGGTGAATTACATGCGCCAAATTTTCAGGTTAATATCCCTGATCGAAACCAAGTTGGTGACCCCCAATCTGTTTTTGCATTTCAGTTTGACACAGGTAACTCATTATCTGACTGCAGTAGAAATGTAAAACAGGGAAAGACTGTAAAGTTTTAGCGCAAACGTCCTTAAACCTTTTGTTTAGCGACATTCCCGTTGCGGTTGTCGTCGTTTCCTTTTTCTTAACTCCCTACTGTTATCTCGAGGAACGACACGAACGAAAAACTTCCGAGCTTCCATTGTTTTTCTTGTACAACACACTATCACTGTTTTATCATTATGTTACGCATATCAGGTACAATAGAGCAAAAACCGAACGACGTTCTTATAAATGTTATTGATACAAAGTTTGAACTCGTCAACCAATAAGCTAGGCTCACAGCAAACCACTGCATACATTTGGAACGAGATAACGTTGAAAAATTATTAAAACATTTGTCTTTGTTATTAAACATTTACGAATCAGAATAACCAGGTTGTAAAGGAACAACAGCTGCATTAACAAACTAAGCATCAAATAACATACATGTATTTTAAAGAAAAAGACTCCTTCACGAATATTTATAAGACACATCAAATAACGCAAAACAGGAAAATCATCTTTGAGTATCATAGTTCTGTAAAACGTTACTTGTAAGCGTGAAATTTGTTTGCAAAACCTTGATACTTTTGAAGGCTTCAAATAAAATTTGTTTTTTTATTTATTTTAGGCCTAATAACAAATGGTTACCCATTTTAATATTACTGAAAGAAAAAAAATTCTGTTATCCAAGGGGACGGATAATTGCTTTTCTTCATTCAGAATTCTGAAAACGTTTCAGTATATAAAAGCAACTCCTCGGTTAACAATTAACCGTGGCAAACTTTGGTGCTTTGCAATTGGTAAGATCTTGTCGGATATCCAAACCAAATTCAAAACCGTCGGTTTTACCGATCAATAGTCGAGGCGATTTTCTTAAACCAATTCTAAAAACTAAAAAATTGGCTCGATTAATTGAGAGAGTGCGAACTGATGAGACGAAAGTTTTCAATTTCTAAGATTCCGGTGTAAACTTTTAGTTGCACAAAGAGTGTTAATTAGTTTATGAATCTACGTTGTATTATTGGAGTTAGAGAAAAAATCTGACTTACCAGTAATTTCTTGCGAAAAACCACTTTGAATTGCCAAAAATTCAAACGTGAGAAATAATAAACAAGTTTCCTGTCGCAAAATCGTCATTTTCCAAACGCGCTACGCAGCATCTGAAAAAAGGAGAAAATATAAATAGTGGTTTAAGGTTACCTGCGGTCGATTGACAATTAAGAATTTGCAAATCCGATTAATTTACATCGGTGTGTTGAACTCGATTTTCTTAAAGTTCTTAAAGTTCTTCTTCAATGAATTTCGACAAGCGATTGAAGGCAGAAAACCCTACGGGAGCGCCTATTGCATGTTTTAAGCTGCCGCCAGAGGTTTCCATGTTCCCAATTTGTTACTCGGAAGAAAAATACGAAGTGTACAATGACAGAACATTGTGTAACCGATATAGGAATACCCAATGGCGAGTCTTTTAATATTTATACAACACGCATGCTTGGCGTAAAATCAATATTCATTTACTCATATGAATTACGTGGGATATATTCCGGATTGGTAGAATCTGAGCAGGCAAACACTTGAAATAATAAACCTTTTTTGAGTAAAATTTCCTAGTGGCCAGGTAGTCAACACTGCAACAGTCACTAAGTTAAGATTTTTAAGCTTAAAACTAAACGAAGAAGAAGTGAAAATTACGTTAAAATAAGAATATTCTCTTAATTAAAAGAAATGTTTCAACGAGGGCTTTGCGGAACGATTCTATTATTTGTAAGCATTGCATGAGAGAGAACTTGAAATGACATGAAGTGGTGCCACTTTGAGGAGTAGAATTGGCTGGAATAGGAGAAATCTATTCGAGATTTTTGTGCCAAAGCGCCAAAAGATTGGAGGTTTGCCGAAAAAAGTATTTAGGGTTGGGAAAATCGGAAGTCCGCGCAGTTCCGCGCAAGTCATCACATGTTCGAATGCACAATATTTTCAGCCGGCGGAACTTAAAGTAGCGACGACAAGATAAAGTGCTGTCTTGTGAAGACAACACCCTTAAAATAATCAGCTAATTTACAGGCACTTGTGAAATAAGTAATATTGAATGTATTAAAATTATTGAATATTTTCTATTTAAGTTTAAATTTAAACCAAGGCCCACTAATTCTTGTCGCACGCTGAATAATAAATTTTCGACACGAAAATAGGCTAGGAATACTTAAAAGTCGTAGACAAGTGTACGATGTTTCATTGTTATGAAAGACAAAAACTGAAACATTTAAAGCATGCGCTCAACAGAGTAGCTTGCGTGCATGCAAATTACTGATTATGCGGCACGTGCACAGTGGAAGTTATAACTTAGCATAGTTAAACAGCGGTCTTTACGGCGACGTTTCCATAGAATTTCAAATGGCAGTTGACGCATTCTCGTGTAGTCTATCTTGTAAAAATAAGGCTGGTTCAATTATTGTACTAAGTTCACACTATTTCTAGGTTTAAGTAAAGAAGCCTTAACTAACAAAACCCTAGGCTTACCCTGTTCTCATTTGTCTCCTTTTGCATCCGTAGCAGGTTCTTGATGTTTTAAAAGGTTGATTTTCCATGCTGAGCAGGTGCACAGCAGCTTCAGAAATAAATTTTACGTGGAGGTAAAAACGACTTAAAACGACGGACAAGCACGATATCAACGAATTTCAGGGGGCTGTCTCAACTGTGTCACCCTAGGCGTTCACAAAATTGAATTCGCGAAGATCGTTTTGCAATATTAAGATCTGATTCCGGTTCCTAAAGCGATGATTTGAAATACAAATGAACGCAGTGACTTGTCAAATATGAAAACGCGTCAAAACGGGAAATTAAGCGTTCAAAACGTTTTCTGTGATGAGCTATTACCAAAGATATATCAGTGTAGATCTTACCCAATTTAGAGATCTCGCACGTGTAGATGAATTTTAGCCGCACTACGAAGTACATTTTTCAGCCACTGTCGGAATTTCTGGATAAAAGAGTTTGCCATTATATTATCAATTAACAAAAGCTAGAGGTCATGACATTGAATATCAAGGACAAATATATATATATATATATATATTTTTTGCCTTGAGTGACGCTCCGCACGTTTCGCCAATTCCCTTCCATGAGTAAACGCTCATTTACCGGGAAAAACATTGCATTTGTACGTTTCAGGATGAATACGCAAATGGGAAAAGAACGAGGCTTATATCCAGCCATTCTGTTCTAACTAACCTGACGAAAAACAAATAAAATTATACTATTTTCTTGCGAGACAGTAGTCTTTTTGGACAGTTCCATATTTTCAAGTTTTTAGTGAATGAATTCACCGCGATGATTCTATATTATTTGTAAACACTGCATATTTACAAAAAAAATTAAATTTAAGATATCTAAATTTCATTTAAAATATTTGAGTACTTTCTCAAAATTATTCAAAAAACAGGACAAGATATCCCATGCATCCTGTGCCATGAAAGGTCGAGTTCTTTTAGTGACGTCATGTTAAACCAAAGCTTGACGATAACCGCAAATTCGCTCACGAAAATAGATCAACTCGACAGGAACCAATCAGACTACATGATTTGCTGAATTCCCCCAGCCAACGAGCTGAAAAAAGGATAT
Source organism: Platygyra sinensis (assembly GCA_019787425.1). Classification (NCBI taxonomy): domain Eukaryota; kingdom Metazoa; phylum Cnidaria; class Anthozoa; order Scleractinia; family Merulinidae; genus Platygyra; species Platygyra sinensis. The sequence continues at coordinate 13,982 of JAHPZR010052657.1, forward strand.
GCCTCTGTAGACCATGCTGAATTAGCTTTGCACACGCCTTATCTCTGAAACGAAGTTGATGTCATTTTTTTGCATTTTTGCCACAAGTAACTTATTATCTGACTGCCAGTAAAAATGTAAAATAATCTATAGTCTGGAAAATGTTCGTGCGACCGTCCTTAAACCTATTGTTTAGCGACGTTCCCGTTGCCGGTCCCGTCGTTTTTTTAATTGCCATGCGGTTACATATACTAATTGATACAACAATTGAATTCGCCAACCAGTAAGCTAGGCTCAAAACAAACCACTGCATACGTTTGGAACGAAATAACGAGGAAAAAGTAATAAACATTTGTCTTTGTTGTTAAATAATTACAAATCAGTAGATAGCAAAAGCGAGTCTTTTAAAATTACCAGGCTGTAAAAGAAACAACAGCTGCATTAACAAACCAAGAATCAAATAACATACATGTGTTGCGAATAAAAAGACTCCTTCACAAATATTGTAAGGCCAATCAAACGCAAAACAGGAAAAATTATCTTTCAGTCAGTATCATAGTTTTGTTCAATGTTACCTGTAAGTGAAGATTTTGTTCGCAAAACCTTGATGCTTTTGAAAGCTTCAAATAAAATTTCTTTCTTTGTTTATTTTAGCTTAATAACAAATGATATTGAAATTATGGAGACCTTAGAAAAAAATCCGAGTCCCAGATGGGATTTGAACCCACGACCCTCCGTGATCTAGTCGGATGCTCTAACCACTGAGCTACTGGAGACTCTATGGTGAGTAAGGGTCAATTTGTGGGTCTCGACTGGAACCGCATCGCGCGGTTACACAGCCAAGTAATGACTGGCACACATTAACTCACTAACAGCATCGCGCTGTCACATTAAAGCATATCAAGATGCAGCCAACCAACCTCCAAAGTGACTATATTAAAGATGAAATAACAACAACATGATATTGAAATTATAGAGACCTCGGAAAAAATCCGAGTCCCAGATGGGATTTGAACCCACGACCCTCCGTGATCTAGTCGGATGCTCTAACCACTGAGCTACTGGAGACTCTATGGTGAGCAAGGGTCAATTTGTGGGTCTCGACTGGAACCGCATCGCGCAGTTACAAGCCAAGTAATGACTGGCACACATTAATGTGACAGGCGCGATGCTGTTAGTGAGTTAATGTGTGCCAGTCATTACTTGGCTGTGGAACCGCGCGATGCGGTTCCAGTCGAGACCCACAAATTGACCCTTGCTCACCTAGAGTCTCCAGTAGCTCAGTGGTTAGAGCATCCGACTAGATCACGGAGGGTCGTGGGTTCAAATCCCATCTGGGACTCGGATTTTTTTCCGAGGTCTCCATAATTTCAATATCATGTTGTTGTTATTTCATCTTTAATATAATAACAAATGGTTACAAATTTTAATAAATAAAATACTGAAAGGAAAAAAAATTATTTTATCCAACGAGACAGATTATTTCTTTTCTTCATGTAGCCGTTAACAGTTAACAGACCTTGGTGATTTAGTAACATTTTGTCAGAACCAAAGGAAATTTAAAGTTGTCGGTTTTACAGTTCAATAATCAAAACAACTTTTGGAAACCAATACACCTATTTAAAAAGTTGACGCGATTCATCAAGAGCGCCCGCACGAAGCGATAATACAAAATTTTGCAATTTTCAAGATTCCGGTGTGAACTATAATACATCAGAGTTTTGCACAAGAGTGTTAATTAGTTTGTGAATCTACTTTGTATTGCAGGGTTGTTTACAACCTACCAGTAATTCCTTGAGAAGAGCTACTTCGCATTGCAAAAAATTCAAACGTCAGGAATAATAGAAACGATGAAAATCATCACTTTCACGTGTTGCGCAGTACATGAAGAAAAGGGAAAAAATAAATATCGGTTTAAGGTTTTTTACCGTCGACTGACAATTAACAATTTCCAAGTCTGATCGATTTGCATGGGTGTGTTCAAACTTATTTACCAGAACTTGACGTTGAAGTTGTTTTGTTCTTAAAGTTCCTCTTTGATGAATTGCGACAAGCGATTGAAGGCAGAAAACCCCGCGGGAGCGTCTATTACATGTTTAGGCAGCCAGAGGTTTCTATGTTCCCAATTTGTTTTCTCGGTAGGAAAACACGAAGTGTACGATGACAGAACATTCATTTGTGCATGCGATATATAGAATACCCAATGGCGAGTCTTAATATATCATACGCATGCTTGTCGCAGAATTAATATTTGTTTATACATATGAACCACGTGGGATATATTCTGGAGTGCCAGGAACTGGCTAACATTTATAATAATAAAACGTTATTGGGTAACAAATTACCAGTGATCCGGTAGTCAACACTGTGACAGTCACTAAGTTAAAATTTGCAAGCTAAAAATTAGACAAAGAATAAGTGAAATTTACGTTCAAGTTAGATAGTTCTGTTGATTATATTTCAGTGAAGTCTTTGCGGCAACGTCTCTATTATTTGTAAACATTATAAGTAGAGAACTTAAAATGGCGCGAGATTGGAGAACTGGGCGGAAAATCTTCTAAACATTATTTGCCAAATCACCGACTGATTGGAGATTGACCGAAAAAAGAAATTCAAAGCAATTCAGCAAAGGTTGGCAGGAAGCTGAATATATGGTCATTTCAGCCGGCGGAACTAAATTTGCAATTACAAGATAAAATGCTTTCCTGTGAATAACACTCCTAACGACTTTATCGCATGCGACATACGACATGAATTGTTTCTTGTAAATCAAACCTCCAATTGGCTTACGATTGTCGTGTCGGTCCTAAGTCATGTCGTAGGCCCTTCGTAAGCTTGTTGTATGCGACAAAGTCGTACCCTGTAAATCGGCCTTATCACTGTAATCAGCTAGTTTACAGGCATGTGAAATAATTAATATAGAGCGTTTTCACTCACGTGGCCTGCATACATGCAAATTTACTGAAACAAAAGAAAGTGTTTATAGAAGAAAGAGATCAACTCCCACAGGACTGATTTGGTACACCAGAATGGCGGCCGGTTCATTGTTTTGGAACACCAATATGGCTGACAACAACAACAAGAACACCTTTATTTACACTATTCTGTAGAAGAAAAAGAAAGGAGGAAAAAAAAAGTATAGAAAACAAAAGTTATATAAATCACACTTTTTTAGTAGTGACCCTGACAAGGTGAGAGAATATAAGCTTTATGCCAATGCACTAAATAGAATTAAAAATAGGCTGCAGTGACGTCATGTGGAAACGCTCTATTTAGACTAAATTCATGGTACTCAAATTATTGAATACTTTATATTAAAGTTTAAGTTTAAACCAAGCTAACGCGCACTAATTCTTGTCGCAAGAAATACCGAAAATGTCGTAGTCATGTTTACGATGTTTCGTTGTTTCGTTGTTTCGCTAAAACATTTCGAGCATGCACTCAACAAAGTAGTTTTGCGTGCAAATTACCGATTATGTGGCACGTGCACAGAGGAAGTTATAACTTAGCATAGTTAAACAGCGGCCTTTATACGGTACCGGATGTTTCTAGAGCACTTCAAATGGCAGTTGATTAACGCATTCTCGTGTGGTCTAGCTTGTAAAAACAAGGCTGCCTCAATTATTGGACTAATTCACATTATTTCTACGTTCAAGTACAGAAGACTTAACTGACAAAACTCTCTCTGAGCTTACCCTGTTCTTTTTTGTCTTGTTTCGCAGGTGCACATCAACGTCAGAAATAAATTTTACGCGCGAGTGAAAACGACTTAAAATGACGGACGAGACTTAAACGATGGACGAGAACGATTTCAAGGGATTTCATGGGCTGTCTGAGCTGTGTCACCCTTGAAGTTTTTGACAAGAGTTGAATTCGCGGAAATCGTTTTGCAATATCAATTATCCTATTCAGGTTCCTAAAGCGATGATTTAAAATGCAAAGTATCACAGCGACTTGTCAAATTTGAAACGCTTCAAAACGGGAAATTAAGTGTTCAGAAAGGTTTCTGTCACCAAAGGTATACCAGCGAAGATTTTACCCAATTTAGAGATCTCGCACATGCAGATGAATTTTGGTCGCACTACTTAGTGTATTTTTCAGTCACTGCCAGTATTTCTGAATGGAAAATGTTTGCTATTAACAATTAAAAAAAGCTAGAGGTCATGACATCAAATACCAAGGACAATTATATATTTTTTTTTGCCTCGAGTGGCGCGCCACACGTTTTCTGTCAAAGGTTAACGCTTGGCATTAGGATAAATTCGGGTTATTGACCAAGCGTGGTGTTAAGAATGCTGGATATCGGCAAAAATGAGAAAACAACGAGGCCAACATCAAGCCATTCTGTCCTAACCAGCCTGACGAAAAACAAAATAATACAATTATCATGGCTATTTTCTTGCGGGACTCACCAGAACAAGTTTTAGTTCACCTTGTCCGCTCTGACGACCCTGCAATATAATAATTAATTATTTCCACCACTCTAAGCTACCTTTTATATTGACTCAATTCTCTACTTTCCAGCATCGGGGGAAAAGGAAAGTCTCAAACTGCTCAGTGCTTCGAGTGGGCGTGCTCGGATCATTCGAGAAACTTGCAAATTTAGCGTTTATGATCAAATATCGTAATACTTTCTTTCAAATATTGGCCATTTCCAAGCACATTCAGGCAATAAGTGCTCCTGTTTTCTCTTAATATGATTCTCTTGACCGTGCGTAGACACCTGTGTGTCTATCATCAAACACCCACGAAACTGCGCAGGCAGCACGGAAAGAAAGTTCTAGCTTAAACACGGAGCGATCCTATAAAAGGTAAGGACAACGCCCCCTTGAAGCACTTTGTTGGCTTTCCTGTGCAATGGTGGAAAGCCAGAATAACGGTCGCATAACATAGAAGTCGTCAAACCAACGTAGTTATTTACGTAGAATAATATAAGGTAAATAATACAAATAGAGTGAAAATAAAACTTATATTAACACTTTAGATGGCTTTGGAAGATCAAAAACGATGAATTATCTTCGTCGTCGCTGCACGTGGAACATTCAAATTTCGTCGCTAACTAAAATAACAAAGCTGATGCCTGCGAGCTATCCGTTTCAATTTATCTCAGCATGCTGAGAACGAAGCGAAATCTCGTAAGAGGTGATATTTGTTAGCCCGTGAACACAGACGGATTTTAGTGGGATATTTAAAATTATTCAGGTTTATGAGCGTTATGATGGTGCAAACAAAATGCAAATTGAGCAACACTGAGTTATTCCTCAAACTGTTCCATATTCAGAGCAAAGAAATTGGAAACAACAAGTAGTAGGAAGAAACAACAGAACTTGAAAAATGGCAATGTGAGATTTCGCCTGAATATTGGCGTTAGAAAGGAAAAGGGAGACTCAAGGCTGAATGCCACAAAACAACTGATTACGTTCGTCAAAGCGGTTGACTGAAGTTTAGCTGCAAGAGTACAACAGCAGCCAATGTTGACGTTACGGAATCTCTTTTAGACAACTGGCTGAAGAATAACCATATTACCGGAGATAAAATATATTACCTTCGCAGTCTGTTTGTGTTTTTTTTTGCGAATTTTACTTTTCAAAATTTATTTCTCAATCGCAGAGAACCGGCAGAAAAACAGAATCCTGTGGCAACTCGCTAAAATTAGACTTGAGTGAATAAGCCAATCAAATGGGAGCATTGGCCGTCCGTTGGGATTTGTGATTGACAGGCTGAACACCTCAGCCTCGTTATATAGGATCGCTCCGTGTTTAAACATGGGAGTGTTTTTTTTTTTTTCTGAAACGATTTTACACATTCAGCCGACTAATTAACTAATTTTCATAGTCGATAAGCGGGCAGACACACGAATTTATTATTTATGGGATGCGTCAACGAACTACAGCGGACATTTTCCAATTTGTTATTGCAAAAACAAATCCTACGTCTGTCCTTTTATTGACAATTGACATTGTCAATGTTTTGACGAAATTCACGGTCAATAACAGGACAGACTCATTAAAAAGTAACGTCAATTCGTTAATTCGAAAAT
>JAHPZR010052657.1:22500-30000 GCA_019787425.1 Platygyra sinensis
CTGTTCATTGGTTGTTAAAACAGGTTATAACAATACCCTCAGCCCGGGAAAACAGCAATTGTAGAAGGTTAAAACGTGATAGGTCTATAAACTACTAAATTTATAACGAAAGCAGCAAATATTCACTTAAATGGAAAGCAGACAGTTCATCTTTCGTGTAATTCCTCTTACGCTGGTTTTAGGCTTTTCTTAATCACGGTCGCTGAAAACAGTTGTCTAATATGTTCGTCAAGACGAATTATACGTCTCTAGCGTTAAGGCGCCGTACACAGCTTTACGCCGTACATACTACGCATGAGGAATTTCAAAAAGCAGCCTTACTGCGATTATTTAGGCCTACATGTTCACGCTAATCCATCATGAAAACGGAGCGTTTTGAAAACGCTCTTCAAACTTCAAATATTCGTCAAATATCATTTTGAAAACGGGGCTCAGTATCAACGCTTTTCAAACTGGAGAAGTTTAAAGACGCCGCATTTTCGTGTGGACGGACATTATTTTCATTTGACAAATGAGATCAGTTCAAGAACGAGGACATCAGTAGTATAGTGTGATTTCACTGCTCGGGTTTTCCTAACTGACACAAGGCCAAAATGACTAGTGAGTGTAGCGTTTTCAAATTTCTCCCTGAGCGTAGTGTGGTGAACGGCTCGCCATTGTCTACAGAGGCTTTAAAGAATCCTTCATTAACATATAAATTATTTTTTGCAATGCACACACTTTTTGGGGCCATTAAAGCTCGACATCTGCGTATTCTTGGCTATATCTCACAAACGCATGATTAAGTGTGATGAAATTTAAGGAAAAAAACATTCCCATTGAAAATCAACAACATTTTCAAGACACCAGAAGGTATAATGTAGTTTAATTGGTAATATTTTCTTTGTGTTTATGTCTCAGTCCAGTAATCTATTGTTATGTAAATGTAGAGTTTGATGCTCATCAAACATGTAAACGATTGAAGGTATTTTTTTTTCCTTATTTTATTTATTTGTCACGGGATTAAACTTTACGGAACTGGTGCAAGATTTTACAAATTAAATACTGGTTGTGCACAAACTATGTTATTAACTGAAGTTTACTGTTTTATTTAACGTTTTTGGATATTGAAGTCATGCTTGCTCCCTCCAAGAGTCTCGAAACACCTTAATGGAAATTGGTATTCATTCGCATCGTTATATTTGTCAACATTATAATAATTGAAAATAGCTCATATCGTAGCACTTTACAGGTCTTCAATGGATTGATTGAAGCTCGCTTTAACATGGAAAAATATTGTTCATAGGTTGCTTCTGTTCGACAATAATTTACTAAAATGCTTCTTTTGACATGTACCTCAGTCTCCAATCAAACCTAAACGTCCAAAAAACGAATACAGGCACCATGCGGGTCTACTAATACTCTCTCAGTTAGCTCGGGATATTTAAGCACGCTTTCCTAAAATCGTCGGAAAGCAATCGTGTGTTTTATAAATTCTTGATGTACAGAATTGTACAACAGAATGGGGTGATTCGAGTAAAAGGAGATTACAATGAAAACAAAAAATAAGCGCAATCAGAGAGGCTAAACATTTGCGATCTCAAAATGTTTCGATAAATTTGAAACTCAGGGATTACGTTGAATCTGAATTGGTCACATTGAGAGCCCAGTTTCAAGAAATTCTTTTTTTATGTTTTTGTTTTCCCGTTTTTTTTAAAATTCCCGCCCAATTTAATAATTGTATGGCAAAGTGATTTGTTTTTACAAGCGCAAAATAACACTCCATACCACTTGATATTAAAGGGGCAGTGTCACGATGATTCTGCTGTTTTAGGTCAATTCTGGGCTAAAATCATTACTTTGAACCTTTACTCATAAACAAAATGCTTCTGTAAAGCTACGACGAAGATATCGAATGAATTTTATCAGAGAAGGCTAACCATAATAAATTTCTTGAGGATTTTTTGAAGACGTGGTATCAAAACTTGAAAAAACTGGCCTTTTTTTTCAAATTTCAATCCATTTCCATCCTTGCCATCCGTAGCGACAGGCGACAGGAAACAATTTCAGTACCTTCAAATAGCCTTTTATAACAATCCTAGACCATTAGTTTTGGAATTCAGTTGATCCAAAGACACCTTCTAGCTTTTTATAAAGTTGCCAAATAGCGTGACACTGCCCCTTTAAACTGAAAGCCAATCTTGCTGAGAATCCAAGCTTGGTTATTCACTCGGGGGTATAGATGTGTTAAGATTTTCGTTTAAGACGAGGATGACATTTAGTCACGTCTTGTGGCCACAATTTACAACATCATTTTAAAACAGCTGTCTATGTTGTATTTTGACATCTTGAGACTTCACCCGTAATTTTATCAAAAATGCTTTTATGTTATTTTTTTTGTATTTGCCATCGTTTAGACAACTTTGTCAAGTCAAAGATTCCGACAAATATTTCCCTTAATGATAAGATATTCGGTCTCATGCAAAATAGTTTAAAGAGGTCATAACGTTGCCATGGTAACTCAGATCTTGGCAAAACCCGGCTATGCCATTTAAAACTTATGTTTTTCTGTAACAAACCAGTAACATTAGATTTTCTGTGTGATTGATAATGGTCGATAATGGATTGATGATTCGATCGAGAAACCTAAACATGAACATATTTACGGTACACTTACATGTATCTACAATAGCAACAAACTTGTTACGAGTTTAAAAAGGGAAAGCAACTTTGCCAACTCTCAATCTGGGAAAAAGTATTTTGAGATAAACCCAGTTTAGAACTTGACTTGATACAAGAGGAAGAAAGCTTATGATAAATTCAGTAAATATTCTTATCGGTTGTGACAAAAAAGAACTGCAACCACGGCTTTTCTTTGGAGTTGTTAAAACATTTTTTTGGCTCTTGAAATGAAAAACTAGTATTTTGTTAAAAAAAAATATGATAGATGGAATCAAACATCGTCGACAAGCTAACATTGAAGACAAGAATTCTTATTCGTGATATAAAGACTCGCAAGCGACGTGAGGGAATTCTCTGACCTTGATGGTGCGTTATGTTTATAACCTCTTAAAATCCCAACTTTAAGAAGAAAAACCTCTAACGCATCAACTCACACAATCAGGGACCCTACAGGTTTAAAGTACTGAAAAAATCAAAGACAAGAAAATTGTAGCAACAGACTTACGAGGTACTTGAAATACCTCGTGATAACTGGTCGACAAACAGCGGCCTACCTTTCGTCCTGTCAGAAGAATAAAAGAACCCAGACGTGAATTTAATATGCATGGCTGTATTGGCAAGACCACTGGCAGACTTCATAGGCTACCAAAGCTGATAATTACTGCCATAACGTTTTTTTGACATGTAAATTCTCGTTATTGATTATGATCGAATTCGAATATTGTAACCCAACAAAGACAGGCATTGCAAGTTCAAGTGCAACGTCGTCAGTTTCTCACCCGATATAGTAATTTTGTCTAAAACTTTTTTGACAATTTGACTGTAATTTGTGATTGTTCAGAAGAATCGAGTAAATAACGAAATAATAAAAAGTGAAAATAAATTGACGTACAGGAAGCACTTTTTTCCTATCAGACACAGCATCAAATAGTGAGCTTTAGCAAGGCACCAAACAAAAAGATTTAGGCCCGGCTCCACGCTTGCCTTGAAACGCGAATTCCGAAATGACCTATGATTGTGGCGATTGCAATTCCTAAAAAAGGCGTGGCGGGAAAATTTTCCCGCCACGCCTTTTTTAGGAATTGCAATCGCCACAATCATAGGTCATTTCGAATTCGCGTTTCAAGGCATAGCGTGGAGCCGGGCCTAAATCGTTTTGTTTGGTGCCTTGCTAAAGCTCACTATTTGATGCTGTGTCTGATAGGAAAAAAGTGCTTCCTGTACGTCAATTTATTTTCACTTTTTATTATTTCGTTATTTACTCGATTCTTCTGAACAATCACAAATTACAGTCAAATTGTCAAAAAAGTTTTAGACAAAATTACTATATCGGGTGAGAAACTGACGACGTTGCACTTGAACTTGCAATGCCTGTCTTTGTTGGGTTACAATATTCGAATTCGATCATAATCAATAACGAGAATTTACATGTCAAAAAAACGTTTATGGCAGTAATTATCAGCTTTGGTAGCCTATGAAGTCTGCCAGTGGTCTTGCCAATACAGCCATGCATATTAAATTCACGTCTGGGTTCTTTTATTCTTCTGACAGGACGAAAGGTAGGCCGCTGTTTGTCGACCAGTTATCACGAGGTATTTCAAGTACCTCGTAAGTCTGTTGCTACAATTTTCTTGTCTTTGATTTTTTCAGTACTTTAAACCTGTAGGGTCCCTGATTGTGTGAGTTGATGCGTTAGAGGTTTTTCTTCTTAAAGTTGGGATTTTAAGAGGTTATAAACATAACGCACCATCAAGGTCAGAGAATTCCCTCACGTCGCTTGCGAGTCTTTATATCACGAATAAGAATTCTTGTCTTCAATGTTAGCTTGTCGACGATGTTTGATTCCATCTATCATATTTTTTTTTAACAAAATACTAGTTTTTCATTTCAAGAGCCAAAAAAATGTTTTAACAACTCCAAAGAAAAGCCGTGGTTGCAGTTCTTTTTTGTCACACCGATAAGAATATTTACTGAATTTATCATAAGCTTTCTTCCTCTTGTATCAAGTCAAGTTCTAAACTGGGTTTATCTCAAAATACTTTTTCCCAGATTGAGAGTTGGCAAAGTTGCTTTCCCTTTTTAACTCGTAACAAGTTTGTTGCTATTGTAGATACATGTAAGTGTACCGTAAATATGTTCATGTTTAGGTTTCTCGATCGAATCATCAATCCATTATCGACCATTATCAATCACACAGAAAATCTAATGTTACTGGTTTGTTACAGAAAAACATAAGTTTTAAATGGCATAGCCGGGTTTTGCCAAGATCTGAGTTACCATGGCAACGTTATGACCTCTTTAAACTATTTTGCATGAGACCGAATATCTTATCATTAAGGGAAATATTTGTCGGAATCTTTGACTTGACAAAGTTGTCTAAACGATGGCAAATACAAAAAAAATAACATAAAAGCATTTTTTGATAAAATTACGGGTGAAGTCTCAAGATGTCAAAATACAACATAGACAGCTGTTTTAAAATGATGTTGTAAATTGTGGCCACAAGACGTGACTAAATGTCATCCTCGTCTTAAACGAAAATCTTAACACATCTATACCCCCGAGTGAATAACCAAGCTTGGATTCTCAGCAAGATTGGCTTTCAGTTTAAAGGGGCAGTGTCACGCTATTTGGCAACTTTATAAAAAGCTAGAAGGTGTCTTTGGATCAACTGAATTCCAAAACTAATGGTCTAGGATTGTTATAAAAGGCTATTTGAAGGTACTGAAATTGTTTCCTGTCGCCTGTCGCTACGGATGGCAAGGATGGAAATGGATTGAAATTTGAAAAAAAAGGCCAGTTTTTTCAAGTTTTGATACCACGTCTTCAAAAAATCCTCAAGAAATTTATTATGGTTAGCCTTCTCTGATAAAATTCATTCGATATCTTCGTCGTAGCTTTACAGAAGCATTTTGTTTATGAGTAAAGGTTCAAAGTAATGATTTTAGCCCAGAATTGACCTAAAACAGCAGAATCATCGTGACACTGCCCCTTTAATATCAAGTGGTATGGAGTGTTATTTTGCGCTTGTAAAAACAAATCACTTTGCCATACAATTATTAAATTGGGCGGGAATTTTAAAAAAAACGGGAAAACAAAAACATAAAAAAAGAATTTCTTGAAACTGGGCTCTCAATGTGACCAATTCAGATTCAACGTAATCCCTGAGTTTCAAATTTATCGAAACATTTTGAGATCGCAAATGTTTAGCCTCTCTGATTGCGCTTATTTTTTGTTTTCATTGTAATCTCCTTTTACTCGAATCACCCCATTCTGTTGTACAATTCTGTACATCAAGAATTTATAAAACACACGATTGCTTTCCGACGATTTTAGGAAAGCGTGCTTAAATATCCCGAGCTAACTGAGAGAGTATTAGTAGACCCGCATGGTGCCTGTATTCGTTTTTTGGACGTTTAGGTTTGATTGGAGACTGAGGTACATGTCAAAAGAAGCATTTTAGTAAATTATTGTCGAACAGAAGCAACCTATGAACAATATTTTTCCATGTTAAAGCGAGCTTCAATCAATCCATTGAAGACCTGTAAAGTGCTACGATATGAGCTATTTTCAATTATTATAATGTTGACAAATATAACGATGCGAATGAATACCAATTTCCATTAAGGTGTTTCGAGACTCTTGGAGGGAGCAAGCATGACTTCAATATCCAAAAACGTTAAATAAAACAGTAAACTTCAGTTAATAACATAGTTTGTGCACAACCAGTATTTAATTTGTAAAATCTTGCACCAGTTCCGTAAAGTTTAATCCCGTGACAAATAAATAAAATAAGGAAAAAAAAATACCTTCAATCGTTTACATGTTTGATGAGCATCAAACTCTACATTTACATAACAATAGATTACTGGACTGAGACATAAACACAAAGAAAATATTACCAATTAAACTACATTATACCTTCTGGTGTCTTGAAAATGTTGTTGATTTTCAATGGGAATGTTTTTTTCCTTAAATTTCATCACACTTAATCATGCGTTTGTGAGATATAGCCAAGAATACGCAGATGTCGAGCTTTAATGGCCCCAAAAAGTGTGTGCATTGCAAAAAATAATTTATATGTTAATGAAGGATTCTTTAAAGCCTCTGTAGACAATGGCGAGCCGTTCACCACACTACGCTCAGGGAGAAATTTGAAAACGCTACACTCACTAGTCATTTTGGCCTTGTGTCAGTTAGGAAAACCCGAGCAGTGAAATCACACTATACTACTGATGTCCTCGTTCTTGAACTGATCTCATTTGTCAAATGAAAATAATGTCCGTCCACACGAAAATGCGGCGTCTTTAAACTTCTCCAGTTTGAAAAGCGTTGATACTGAGCCCCGTTTTCAAAATGATATTTGACGAATATTTGAAGTTTGAAGAGCGTTTTCAAAACGCTCCGTTTTCATGATGGATTAGCGTGAACATGTAGGCCTAAATAATCGCAGTAAGGCTGCTTTTTGAAATTCCTCATGCGTAGTATGTACGGCGTAAAGCTGTGTACGGCGCCTTAACGCTAGAGACGTATAATTCGTCTTGACGAACATATTAGACAACTGTTTTTCAGCGACCGTGATTAAGAAAAGCCTAAAACCAGCGTAAGAGGAATTACACGAAAGATGAACTGTCTGCTTTCCATTTAAGTGAATATTTGCTGCTTTCGTTATAAATTTAGTAGTTTATAGACCTATCACGTTTTAACCTTCTACAATTGCTGTTTTCCCGGGCTGAGGGTATTGTTATAACCTGTTTTAACAACCAATGAACAGACACGTTTTAAGAGATCCTCTTTCTTAATGACAACAGCTGAGAACAATTTTCAAACCCATTAAAA
>JAHPZR010052657.1:32500-52463 GCA_019787425.1 Platygyra sinensis
GTCAAAACATTGACAATGTCAATTGTCAATAAAAGGACAGACGTAGGATTTGTTTTTGCAATAACAAATTGGAAAATGTCCGCTGTAGTTCGTTGACGCATCCCATAAATAATAAATTCGTGTGTCTGCCCGCTTATCGACTATGAAAATTAGTTAATTAGTCGGCTGAATGTGTAAAATCGTTTCAGAAAAAAAAAAAAACACTCCCATGTTTAAACACGGAGCGATCCTATATAACGAGGCTGAGGTGTTCAGCCTGTCAATCACAAATCCCAACGGACGGCCAATGCTCCCATTTGATTGGCTTATTCACTCAAGTCTAATTTTAGCGAGTTGCCACAGGATTCTGTTTTTCTGCCGGTTCTCTGCGATTGAGAAATAAATTTTGAAAAGTAAAATTCGCAAAAAAAAACACAAACAGACTGCGAAGGTAATATATTTTATCTCCGGTAATATGGTTATTCTTCAGCCAGTTGTCTAAAAGAGATTCCGTAACGTCAACATTGGCTGCTGTTGTACTCTTGCAGCTAAACTTCAGTCAACCGCTTTGACGAACGTAATCAGTTGTTTTGTGGCATTCAGCCTTGAGTCTCCCTTTTCCTTTCTAACGCCAATATTCAGGCGAAATCTCACATTGCCATTTTTCAAGTTCTGTTGTTTCTTCCTACTACTTGTTGTTTCCAATTTCTTTGCTCTGAATATGGAACAGTTTGAGGAATAACTCAGTGTTGCTCAATTTGCATTTTGTTTGCACCATCATAACGCTCATAAACCTGAATAATTTTAAATATCCCACTAAAATCCGTCTGTGTTCACGGGCTAACAAATATCACCTCTTACGAGATTTCGCTTCGTTCTCAGCATGCTGAGATAAATTGAAACGGATAGCTCGCAGGCATCAGCTTTGTTATTTTAGTTAGCGACGAAATTTGAATGTTCCACGTGCAGCGACGACGAAGATAATTCATCGTTTTTGATCTTCCAAAGCCATCTAAAGTGTTAATATAAGTTTTATTTTCACTCTATTTGTATTATTTACCTTATATTATTCTACGTAAATAACTACGTTGGTTTGACGACTTCTATGTTATGCGACCGTTATTCTGGCTTTCCACCATTGCACAGGAAAGCCAACAAAGTGCTTCAAGGGGGCGTTGTCCTTACCTTTTATAGGATCGCTCCGTGTTTAAGCTAGAACTTTCTTTCCGTGCTGCCTGCGCAGTTTCGTGGGTGTTTGATGATAGACACACAGGTGTCTACGCACGGTCAAGAGAATCATATTAAGAGAAAACAGGAGCACTTATTGCCTGAATGTGCTTGGAAATGGCCAATATTTGAAAGAAAGTATTACGATATTTGATCATAAACGCTAAATTTGCAAGTTTCTCGAATGATCCGAGCACGCCCACTCGAAGCACTGAGCAGTTTGAGACTTTCCTTTTCCCCCGATGCTGGAAAGTAGAGAATTGAGTCAATATAAAAGGTAGCTTAGAGTGGTGGAAATAATTAATTATTATATTGCAGGGTCGTCAGAGCGGACAAGGTGAACTAAAACTTGTTCTGGTGAGTCCCGCAAGAAAATAGCCATGATAATTGTATTATTTTGTTTTTCGTCAGGCTGGTTAGGACAGAATGGCTTGATGTTGGCCTCGTTGTTTTCTCATTTTTGCCGATATCCAGCATTCTTAACACCACGCTTGGTCAATAACCCGAATTTATCCTAATGCCAAGCGTTAACCTTTGACAGAAAACGTGTGGCGCGCCACTCGAGGCAAAAAAAAATATATAATTTGTCCTTGGTATTTGATGTCATGACCTCTAGCTTTTTTTAATTGTTAATAGCAAACATTTTCCATTCAGAAATACTGGCAGTGACTGAAAATACACTAAGTAGTGCGACCAAAATTCATCTGCATGTGCGAGATCTCTAAATTGGGTAAAATCTTCGCTGGTATACCTTTGGTGACAGAAACCTTTCTGAACACTTAATTTCCCGTTTTGAAGCGTTTCAAATTTGACAAGTCGCTGTGATACTTTGCATTTTAAATCATCGCTTTAGGAACCTGAATAGGATAATTGATATTGCAAAACGATTTCCGCGAATTCAACTCTTGTCAAAAACTTCAAGGGTGACACAGCTCAGACAGCCCATGAAATCCCTTGAAATCGTTCTCGTCCATCGTTTAAGTCTCGTCCGTCATTTTAAGTCGTTTTCACTCGCGCGTAAAATTTATTTCTGACGTTGATGTGCACCTGCGAAACAAGACAAAAAAGAACAGGGTAAGCTCAGAGAGAGTTTTGTCAGTTAAGTCTTCTGTACTTGAACGTAGAAATAATGTGAATTAGTCCAATAATTGAGGCAGCCTTGTTTTTACAAGCTAGACCACACGAGAATGCGTTAATCAACTGCCATTTGAAGTGCTCTAGAAACATCCGGTACCGTATAAAGGCCGCTGTTTAACTATGCTAAGTTATAACTTCCTCTGTGCACGTGCCACATAATCGGTAATTTGCACGCAAAACTACTTTGTTGAGTGCATGCTCGAAATGTTTTAGCGAAACAACGAAACAACGAAACATCGTAAACATGACTACGACATTTTCGGTATTTCTTGCGACAAGAATTAGTGCGCGTTAGCTTGGTTTAAACTTAAACTTTAATATAAAGTATTCAATAATTTGAGTACCATGAATTTAGTCTAAATAGAGCGTTTCCACATGACGTCACTGCAGCCTATTTTTAATTCTATTTAGTGCATTGGCATAAAGCTTATATTCTCTCACCTTGTCAGGGTCACTACTAAAAAAGTGTGATTTATATAACTTTTGTTTTCTATACTTTTTTTTTCCTCCTTTCTTTTTCTTCTACAGAATAGTGTAAATAAAGGTGTTCTTGTTGTTGTTGTCAGCCATATTGGTGTTCCAAAACAATGAACCGGCCGCCATTCTGGTGTACCAAATCAGTCCTGTGGGAGTTGATCTCTTTCTTCTATAAACACTTTCTTTTGTTTCAGTAAATTTGCATGTATGCAGGCCACGTGAGTGAAAACGCTCTATATTAATTATTTCACATGCCTGTAAACTAGCTGATTACAGTGATAAGGCCGATTTACAGGGTACGACTTTGTCGCATACAACAAGCTTACGAAGGGCCTACGACATGACTTAGGACCGACACGACAATCGTAAGCCAATTGGAGGTTTGATTTACAAGAAACAATTCATGTCGTATGTCGCATGCGATAAAGTCGTTAGGAGTGTTATTCACAGGAAAGCATTTTATCTTGTAATTGCAAATTTAGTTCCGCCGGCTGAAATGACCATATATTCAGCTTCCTGCCAACCTTTGCTGAATTGCTTTGAATTTCTTTTTTCGGTCAATCTCCAATCAGTCGGTGATTTGGCAAATAATGTTTAGAAGATTTTCCGCCCAGTTCTCCAATCTCGCGCCATTTTAAGTTCTCTACTTATAATGTTTACAAATAATAGAGACGTTGCCGCAAAGACTTCACTGAAATATAATCAACAGAACTATCTAACTTGAACGTAAATTTCACTTATTCTTTGTCTAATTTTTAGCTTGCAAATTTTAACTTAGTGACTGTCACAGTGTTGACTACCGGATCACTGGTAATTTGTTACCCAATAACGTTTTATTATTATAAATGTTAGCCAGTTCCTGGCACTCCAGAATATATCCCACGTGGTTCATATGTATAAACAAATATTAATTCTGCGACAAGCATGCGTATGATATATTAAGACTCGCCATTGGGTATTCTATATATCGCATGCACAAATGAATGTTCTGTCATCGTACACTTCGTGTTTTCCTACCGAGAAAACAAATTGGGAACATAGAAACCTCTGGCTGCCTAAACATGTAATAGACGCTCCCGCGGGGTTTTCTGCCTTCAATCGCTTGTCGCAATTCATCAAAGAGGAACTTTAAGAACAAAACAACTTCAACGTCAAGTTCTGGTAAATAAGTTTGAACACACCCATGCAATCGATCAGACTTGGAAATTGTTAATTGTCAGTCGACGGTAAAAAACCTTAAACCGATATTTATTTTTTCCCTTTTCTTCATGTACTGCGCAACACGTGAAAGTGATGATTTTCATCGTTTCTATTATTCCTGACGTTTGAATTTTTTGCAATGCGAAGTAGCTCTTCTCAAGGAATTACTGGTAGGTTGTAAACAACCCTGCAATACAAAGTAGATTCACAAACTAATTAACACTCTTGTGCAAAACTCTGATGTATTATAGTTCACACCGGAATCTTGAAAATTGCAAAATTTTGTATTATCGCTTCGTGCGGGCGCTCTTGATGAATCGCGTCAACTTTTTAAATAGGTGTATTGGTTTCCAAAAGTTGTTTTGATTATTGAACTGTAAAACCGACAACTTTAAATTTCCTTTGGTTCTGACAAAATGTTACTAAATCACCAAGGTCTGTTAACTGTTAACGGCTACATGAAGAAAAGAAATAATCTGTCTCGTTGGATAAAATAATTTTTTTTCCTTTCAGTATTTTATTTATTAAAATTTGTAACCATTTGTTATTATATTAAAGATGAAATAACAACAACATGATATTGAAATTATGGAGACCTCGGAAAAAAATCCGAGTCCCAGATGGGATTTGAACCCACGACCCTCCGTGATCTAGTCGGATGCTCTAACCACTGAGCTACTGGAGACTCTAGGTGAGCAAGGGTCAATTTGTGGGTCTCGACTGGAACCGCATCGCGCGGTTCCACAGCCAAGTAATGACTGGCACACATTAACTCACTAACAGCATCGCGCCTGTCACATTAATGTGTGCCAGTCATTACTTGGCTTGTAACTGCGCGATGCGGTTCCAGTCGAGACCCACAAATTGACCCTTGCTCACCATAGAGTCTCCAGTAGCTCAGTGGTTAGAGCATCCGACTAGATCACGGAGGGTCGTGGGTTCAAATCCCATCTGGGACTCGGATTTTTTCCGAGGTCTCTATAATTTCAATATCATGTTGTTGTTATTTCATCTTTAATATAGTCACTTTGGAGGTTGGTTGGCTGCATCTTGATATGCTTTAATGTGACAGCGCGATGCTGTTAGTGAGTTAATGTGTGCCAGTCATTACTTGGCTGTGTAACCGCGCGATGCGGTTCCAGTCGAGACCCACAAATTGACCCTTACTCACCATAGAGTCTCCAGTAGCTCAGTGGTTAGAGCATCCGACTAGATCACGGAGGGTCGTGGGTTCAAATCCCATCTGGGACTCGGATTTTTTTCTAAGGTCTCCATAATTTCAATATCATTTGTTATTAAGCTAAAATAAACAAAGAAAGAAATTTTATTTGAAGCTTTCAAAAGCATCAAGGTTTTGCGAACAAAATCTTCACTTACAGGTAACATTGAACAAAACTATGATACTGACTGAAAGATAATTTTTCCTGTTTTGCGTTTGATTGGCCTTACAATATTTGTGAAGGAGTCTTTTTATTCGCAACACATGTATGTTATTTGATTCTTGGTTTGTTAATGCAGCTGTTGTTTCTTTTACAGCCTGGTAATTTTAAAAGACTCGCTTTTGCTATCTACTGATTTGTAATTATTTAACAACAAAGACAAATGTTTATTACTTTTTCCTCGTTATTTCGTTCCAAACGTATGCAGTGGTTTGTTTTGAGCCTAGCTTACTGGTTGGCGAATTCAATTGTTGTATCAATTAGTATATGTAACCGCATGGCAATTAAAAAAACGACGGGACCGGCAACGGGAACGTCGCTAAACAATAGGTTTAAGGACGGTCGCACGAACATTTTCCAGACTATAGATTATTTTACATTTTTACTGGCAGTCAGATAATAAGTTACTTGTGGCAAAAATGCAAAAAAATGACATCAACTTCGTTTCAGAGATAAGGCGTGTGCAAAGCTAATTCAGCATGGTCTACAGAGGCATATCCTTTTTTCAGCTCGTTGGCTGGGGGAATTCAGCAAATCATGTAGTCTGATTGGTTCCTGTCGAGTTGATCTATTTTCGTGAGCGAATTTGCGGTTATCGTCAAGCTTTGGTTTAACATGACGTCACTAAAAGAACTCGACCTTTCATGGCACAGGATGCATGGGATATCTTGTCCTGTTTTTTGAATAATTTTGAGAAAGTACTCAAATATTTTAAATGAAATTTAGATATCTTAAATTTAATTTTTTTTGTAAATATGCAGTGTTTACAAATAATATAGAATCATCGCGGTGAATTCATTCACTAAAAACTTGAAAATATGGAACTGTCCAAAAAGACTACTGTCTCGCAAGAAAATAGTATAATTTTATTTGTTTTTCGTCAGGTTAGTTAGAACAGAATGGCTGGATATAAGCCTCGTTCTTTTCCCATTTGCGTATTCATCCTGAAACGTACAAATGCAATGTTTTTCCCGGTAAATGAGCGTTTACTCATGGAAGGGAATTGGCGAAACGTGCGGAGCGTCACTCAAGGCAAAAAATATATATATATATATATATATTTGTCCTTGATATTCAATGTCATGACCTCTAGCTTTTGTTAATTGATAATATAATGGCAAACTCTTTTATCCAGAAATTCCGACAGTGGCTGAAAAATGTACTTCGTAGTGCGGCTAAAATTCATCTACACGTGCGAGATCTCTAAATTGGGTAAGATCTACACTGATATATCTTTGGTAATAGCTCATCACAGAAAACGTTTTGAACGCTTAATTTCCCGTTTTGACGCGTTTTCATATTTGACAAGTCACTGCGTTCATTTGTATTTCAAATCATCGCTTTAGGAACCGGAATCAGATCTTAATATTGCAAAACGATCTTCGCGAATTCAATTTTTGTGAACGCCTAGGGTGACACAGTTGAGACAGCCCCCTGAAATTCGTTGATATCGTGCTTGTCCGTCGTTTTAAGTCGTTTTTACCTCCACGTAAAATTTATTTCTGAAGCTGCTGTGCACCTGCTCAGCATGGAAAATCAACCTTTTAAAACATCAAGAACCTGCTACGGATGCAAAAGGAGACAAATGAGAACAGGGTAAGCCTAGGGTTTTGTTAGTTAAGGCTTCTTTACTTAAACCTAGAAATAGTGTGAACTTAGTACAATAATTGAACCAGCCTTATTTTTACAAGATAGACTACACGAGAATGCGTCAACTGCCATTTGAAATTCTATGGAAACGTCGCCGTAAAGACCGCTGTTTAACTATGCTAAGTTATAACTTCCACTGTGCACGTGCCGCATAATCAGTAATTTGCATGCACGCAAGCTACTCTGTTGAGCGCATGCTTTAAATGTTTCAGTTTTTGTCTTTCATAACAATGAAACATCGTACACTTGTCTACGACTTTTAAGTATTCCTAGCCTATTTTCGTGTCGAAAATTTATTATTCAGCGTGCGACAAGAATTAGTGGGCCTTGGTTTAAATTTAAACTTAAATAGAAAATATTCAATAATTTTAATACATTCAATATTACTTATTTCACAAGTGCCTGTAAATTAGCTGATTATTTTAAGGGTGTTGTCTTCACAAGACAGCACTTTATCTTGTCGTCGCTACTTTAAGTTCCGCCGGCTGAAAATATTGTGCATTCGAACATGTGATGACTTGCGCGGAACTGCGCGGACTTCCGATTTTCCCAACCCTAAATACTTTTTTCGGCAAACCTCCAATCTTTTGGCGCTTTGGCACAAAAATCTCGAATAGATTTCTCCTATTCCAGCCAATTCTACTCCTCAAAGTGGCACCACTTCATGTCATTTCAAGTTCTCTCTCATGCAATGCTTACAAATAATAGAATCGTTCCGCAAAGCCCTCGTTGAAACATTTCTTTTAATTAAGAGAATATTCTTATTTTAACGTAATTTTCACTTCTTCTTCGTTTAGTTTTAAGCTTAAAAATCTTAACTTAGTGACTGTTGCAGTGTTGACTACCTGGCCACTAGGAAATTTTACTCAAAAAAGGTTTATTATTTCAAGTGTTTGCCTGCTCAGATTCTACCAATCCGGAATATATCCCACGTAATTCATATGAGTAAATGAATATTGATTTTACGCCAAGCATGCGTGTTGTATAAATATTAAAAGACTCGCCATTGGGTATTCCTATATCGGTTACACAATGTTCTGTCATTGTACACTTCGTATTTTTCTTCCGAGTAACAAATTGGGAACATGGAAACCTCTGGCGGCAGCTTAAAACATGCAATAGGCGCTCCCGTAGGGTTTTCTGCCTTCAATCGCTTGTCGAAATTCATTGAAGAAGAACTTTAAGAACTTTAAGAAAATCGAGTTCAACACACCGATGTAAATTAATCGGATTTGCAAATTCTTAATTGTCAATCGACCGCAGGTAACCTTAAACCACTATTTATTATTTTCTCCTTTTTTCAGATGCTGCGTAGCGCGTTTGGAAAATGACGATTTTGCGACAGGAAACTTGTTTATTATTTCTCACGTTTGAATTTTTGGCAATTCAAAGTGGTTTTTCGCAAGAAATTACTGGTAAGTCAGATTTTTTCTCTAACTCCAATAATACAACGTAGATTCATAAACTAATTAACACTCTTTGTGCAACTAAAAGTTTACACCGGAATCTTAGAAATTGAAAACTTTCGTCTCATCAGTTCGCACTCTCTCAATTAATCGAGCCAATTTTTTAGTTTTTAGAATTGGTTTAAGAAAATCGCCTCGACTATTGATCGGTAAAACCGACGGTTTTGAATTTGGTTTGGATATCCGACAAGATCTTACCAATTGCAAAGCACCAAAGTTTGCCACGGTTAATTGTTAACCGAGGAGTTGCTTTTATATACTGAAACGTTTTCAGAATTCTGAATGAAGAAAAGCAATTATCCGTCCCCTTGGATAACAGAATTTTTTTTCTTTCAGTAATATTAAAATGGGTAACCATTTGTTATTAGGCCTAAAATAAATAAAAAAACAAATTTTATTTGAAGCCTTCAAAAGTATCAAGGTTTTGCAAACAAATTTCACGCTTACAAGTAACGTTTTACAGAACTATGATACTCAAAGATGATTTTCCTGTTTTGCGTTATTTGATGTGTCTTATAAATATTCGTGAAGGAGTCTTTTTCTTTAAAATACATGTATGTTATTTGATGCTTAGTTTGTTAATGCAGCTGTTGTTCCTTTACAACCTGGTTATTCTGATTCGTAAATGTTTAATAACAAAGACAAATGTTTTAATAATTTTTCAACGTTATCTCGTTCCAAATGTATGCAGTGGTTTGCTGTGAGCCTAGCTTATTGGTTGACGAGTTCAAACTTTGTATCAATAACATTTATAAGAACGTCGTTCGGTTTTTGCTCTATTGTACCTGATATGCGTAACATAAT
Source organism: Platygyra sinensis (assembly GCA_019787425.1). Classification (NCBI taxonomy): domain Eukaryota; kingdom Metazoa; phylum Cnidaria; class Anthozoa; order Scleractinia; family Merulinidae; genus Platygyra; species Platygyra sinensis. The sequence goes on from JAHPZR010052657.1 coordinate 41,880, forward strand.
GATAAAACAGTGATAGTGTGTTGTACAAGAAAAACAATGGAAGCTCGGAAGTTTTTCGTTCGTGTCGTTCCTCGAGATAACAGTAGGGAGTTAAGAAAAAGGAAACGACGACAACCGCAACGGGAATGTCGCTAAACAAAAGGTTTAAGGACGTTTGCGCTAAAACTTTACAGTCTTTCCCTGTTTTACATTTCTACTGCAGTCAGATAATGAGTTACCTGTGTCAAACTGAAATGCAAAAACAGATTGGGGGTCACCAACTTGGTTTCGATCAGGGATATTAACCTGAAAATTTGGCGCATGTAATTCACCATGGTATACAGGGGCCTACAGATAAAAATATCGAACGTGGGTCAACGGAGGCAAACGATCGATCTTAGTCATATTTTGTAAAAGTGGGCCTGTCTCGTCAATAATTCCAAATGTTACCAACAAAACTTAATCCTTCAAGAGGCATTTGAAGCAACCGCACAGAAAAACGAAGAGCTAAAAAAAAAAAACCCGGAACATTCGATGGTGCATTTTGCAAAAAAGTTAAACTTCTAATAGATAGATTTTTTCTTTTTTTTCCGCTGAATATAGACAATCGATGGAGAAAATGATCCTTCAAGCGAAAAATAGGAGTCACCGAACGTCCAAGAACATTTGATCCATGAAAAGCTATAGCAATGGTCATCTGCCCTGCCATTGTTTATTTTATTACTTAGCGCTCGCATCGATGCATGACGTGTCCCGTGATTAGTCCAGTTTCGAATTCGACATGCCCGCTGAATAAAAGCGCTGACAACGCATCTGTATAGGGCTAGCCTCGACCCTGAAAAAATATTCATAAAAACCGGCGGGAAGGTGCCACAAATTTAAAAATTAAACAATACATGGAGCTGTAAACAGGTCATCTTCTCGCTGGAATTTGTAAATATTTTACTTTAGGTCGAGGCTAACCCTGTACAAATGCGTTGTCAGTGCTTTTAGTCAGGGGTCACTGATAGCGAATTCGAAACTGGACTATTTGCGTCCCCACTAAGGATGCGCAGAAACAAATAGCGTGAACTTCCTTCATGAGTAGAACACTTGCTGTGCACGTGCGTTATAATTCTTTGCCGTCCTCTGCAAAACAACACTGAATTAACCAAATTCTGCGTTGTCTGGAGAACGTGAAGCATGACAGTTAATTGTTTAAGATTTTCGCTGTGTATCAGATTTAGTTTTGCGATAGTTTTGACAGTGATAAAAAAAGGTAAATGACTTAAGGGTACCGCGAGATCCATAGGTAAAGTATAGAGTCATTTTTTAATCGACGTCGCGATTACTTTAACCATTTTGTCCTTGTGAAGACGAGATTCAAGGAGACTGCAACAAACTCGCCGATAGATGCGACAGATTATGAATTATGCAGCGTTGTATTCAAGCTCGTCTATGCACGTATGGAGGCAAGCGCGAACAGTCGGTGGCCATGAACAATCACGAGGGAAAGTCAAAGACTCTTTTAATTTGTAGCTTTCGATATCTTTTTTTCTTTTTTGCAGGAAACTGTCGTTTTGATGAGAACACACTCTGCAGTTGGTCAAACGACAAAGATACTGACCACTTTGACTGGGAGCTTAGACAAGGGAGCACTCCAAGCAGTAAGACAGGACCCACCAGCGATCATTCAGGTTGAGAATCCGAACTTGACGTTTTTACTTTAACACCTTTTCTTCCACTCCTTGTTTGTTGGTAAACTAAACTAAACTCGATAATGCAAAAGACTAGCATGTGTTTTTGCGTTTTCTCTACTTACAGATCACTATATTTATTCTTGCTTGCAGCTATATTGACAAAATCCACCTGACCACGGTAATTTGAAAGCCGGTTAGCGCTAGCCCACGATTAGAATGTCCTCATCCACAGAATAAACTTATCGCGCTTCGATTAAGTTTTGTTCCTCGAAACTCGATTAGTACTATCCAAGGATTAAACTAAGGTTTAAATTTAACACACCTAGCGAGGTGTATTAACTCGCTAATCGGACAAAAAATGTAGATAAACAAATTAAAATGGCGAACTAACTCTTTGTTGATTTTGCTTTAATGCCGGGTCCAGTAAGGAACGAAAAACAATATTCGGGTCACTTGACGGCTTTTCCAAAATAAATGTTACTATTCTCTCACGGACGAGCCATTCCGCGTCTTGTTTTCCCGCGCTTTTTCGAGTTTTTACAACAAGGACTGTTCGGCGATCCGCAAAATCCTTTTGACGACGAGCGCGAGCGGGAAGCAAGACATTCAGTTTAACATTTCCACTCTCAGAAGTGTCTGAGAGGAAGAAATTGTCTCTCACTAGCCGTTGTAATGTAGAAAGAAAGTTCGGTGGTGGAATTAAATGTTTTTTGGCTGGATGAAGGCGAGTATTTTATTGACAAAATATTGTTAAACATGCTTGTTCTTCAAAAAGTTGTTTTTGTCATTCGGCAGAATCGAAGATTAAATCTGTTTTCAGGAATACCATTTTATCCCCCGATTAGTTATTCCGGGAATATGAAATATAATCGCCGAATAACTGCAAACCTCGGGTTATTTTAATCGGCTTCCGAACAACCAAGGCCTGTGGTTCATTTGCGTTCAGCTCCCGCCTGATCTTAATCTCGTAAGTTAATGCATTAATATCCCCCTTCTCTTAGGTAATGGCTTGTATATCTACATCGACACGTCACAACGTAAATACGACGAAAAGGCCAGGCTCAACAGCCCTTGGATGAGGGGCGCCAGGCGGATGACATTTTACTACTTCATGTACGGCAGCACGGTTGAGTCCCTCTCTGTGTATGTAAGAATCAGTGGTAGTGAAGAAAGAATATGGAGTCGCCATGGAGACCAGTTATCAAGGAACTGGACCAAAGGCTGTGTGGCTGTAAATTACAATGGAACCTACCAGGTAGAACCGTTTTATGGTTCATTATGGTTACTTCAGTCTGTAAAGTTATTGGAGAATATGGTGTGCTCTTGCAGAGGCTGATTTACAGAGAGTGCTAAATATGGGCTACATATCTAAACAGCTTGGGCAATAAGTATTTTGTTATATAGGAAAAGAGCACTATTTTCTTGTGGAAAAGAGTGAGTAATCTCCAACAAGCAAGATAGCGGCTCATTATTTGGTTCATCTTGCACGCCTGCTCCCGCAGCAAGCGATAATATAATAAATATATTGTATTCCCGGGCTGTTTGCGTCACAAAACGAGAGACGAGCAAAGTATGAGCAAGTGATGATGAGGTCTTTTAACACATACAACGAGTGCGTAAATCCCCGTGTATAGCACTCTCTATGACGTGAGCTGTTTATTACACATAACACGACAATTCTTATTGATTCAGAAACAAATTAGATATAAAAGCTCACTAACGATTGAACCAAATGCAAATTTAATAACAAAAGAAAATATCGCAGTACATCATTGCTTTGCGGCTAAAATCTTCCTTAATCTTTCGGAACTACTTTCCTTCCATGATAGTTGTAGAATAGTCTCTCTTTCTTAAATAACGACAAGAGAAAATGATCCGCAAAGCTTAAAACAAAAGACCTGAGCGATGTGGGTTTGTATTGTTCCGTTTTCTTTCGAACTTGAAGCAGAAAGTTGGCGAGTGACACGTCGAAATCTTTTGCATGAATAGTTTCAATCTCTCTCAGCTTTTTCCTTGAAACTAAAAAAAACTTTTGAGCATTAAATTAGACATCTCTCTGTGTTTTGGTTAAAGTGTTCTTGTTATCTTGATGCTCTACAAACTCTTCTAGAGAGCAACAAACCGATACAAAGGACCTCGCTGTGGCTTCATAGCTCAGTTGGTAGAGCATCGCACCGGTATCGCGGAGGTCACGGGTTCGAATCCCGTTGAAGCCCTAATTTTTTTCAGGCTTCTTCTTTCCAATTGCTTAAATTGGAAAAATTACTGCGATGATCACTCCTCACTTTCATCTACAACCGCAGTACAAATTTGAATTATTTCATATATACTTCACATCGCTTCACTGCACGGGAAAATATGAACTCAATAAATTGACCTCGCTCCCAATGTGTGGTTTCATAGCTCAGTTGGTAGAGCATCGCACCGGTATCGCGGAGGTCACGGGTTCGAATCCCGTTGAAGCCCTAATTTTTTTCAGGCTTCTTCTTTCCAATTGCTTAAATTGGAAAAATTACTGCGATGATCACTCCTCACTTTCATCTACAACCGCAGTACAAATTTGAATTATTTCATATATACTTCACATCGCTTCACTGCACGGGAAAATATGAACTCAATAAATTGACCTCGCTCCCAATGTGTGGTTTCATAGCTCAGTTGGTAGAGCATCGCACCGGTATCGCGGAGGTCACGGGTTCGAATCCCGTTGAAGCCCTGATTTTTTTCAGGCTTCTTTCCAATTACTTAAATTGGAAAAATTACTGCGATGATCACTCCTCACTTTCATCTACAACCGCAGTACAAATATGAATTATTTCATATATACTTCAAACCGATACAAATCAAGAGCTTCCCTTCGCCTTTGCCATTTTCGCAGGAAACATTTAGAGGAGGCGCGACTAAAAAGTTGCCACTGAATCTGAAAAGGTATCTGAATGTAAACGATGCGCGATTCTGAAATGCCCTTTCGCTACCGTTGATTGGTTATACTTCCACACGTGTAATAGCTGTACGCCAAGGCTTAAAAGAAATGAAACTAATTGTAAGCGCAGGATTTCTTTCTGGAATCTTATTTACATCCAAACATTGACAAGAACTCTGTCAGCAACGACAAAAGTGGATTTCCCACATGTGGGACGCTGTTAAAATCCCCTGGGAGCCGAAACGTTAAGCAGTGATTTTGACTTTCAAATTCATTGCCCCCCGAAGACGATACAGTTGAAAAATTTTGGAAACTTTTTCTGAATTCTTGATCATCTCAGTGTGCTTTTAACCCATTTAAGAATTTCTCTTTACTTACTGCAGGTTGTAATCGAAGGTGTGGCAGGGGTGACGTTTGCTTCTAGCATCGCCGTCGATGACTTTGATTTCAGCACAATTAACTTGACTTGTGTCTCTGTGGGCGAGCCCACACCACAAGAAACATTTCAAGGTAATGTTTTCTTTAATGGAGACTACTCATATACCTGTACTTTTGCCCTGCGTTACGCTTTGTACAAGGCGCGATCCTTATCCTAAGGACTGAGGCCTGGTAAATTGAAAAGGAACTCAGGATTAGCGTGAATTTTTGTATTAGTTTTTAGTTTTGCAATTTTTGTATCTGAATAAACTCCAACTATACAAACCATGTGGGGTTAAAAACATATTTATACGATGAAAATCAATACTTTGGTCTATCTTTTAATCTTGGGGTGGCGTTAAGCGGCTTTTCAACAACCCAACTGAGGTAGTCAGAATGTTGCACAAAGTATTTTACTTGAAGCTCTCTTTAGACCAAATTCGTATTCCCGGTATAGGACAGGAACTAGCATGCAACCCAGGCTAACGGGGGAAGTCTTTTCAAATGCAAATGACATCTCGTTTTAATGATATTCTTCCGCATGACCCTAAATTGTAAACTAGTTCAATTTCAGTGTCAAAAATATGAATATGGCCTGTTCAAACCGTAAAGATAGATGTGTGAAGTTGTGCTGTCGAGAAAGAGGAGATCCTTGCTCATAAGATTAAGTTTTTGTTCATAGTTGGTTGTTTTCCCTTTTTAATACTAGTGAACTGCACCTTCGATAAAAGCTACTGTGGATGGCGTAGCTTGTTAACACCGCCCTATGAACAAATCAGTTGGAAGCGACAGAGGTCTGGAAACCAAAGTCAAAGGACTCGACCTAGTCAGGATCACACTGGTAACCAAATCATGTTCAAAAGTAGGGGATCTTAATTGGTTATTGTCATATTGTATACCTAACTTCTTTTTGTATTAGCGAAAGCCGTTCGTGGGTTTAAAACAAGAAAAGGTTTTTTTGAAAAAGAAAAACAAATCTTGTTCTTTTGCCTTCATAGGAGGTGGCGAATATATTTACGTTGACGAATCACAATCTCCTCAGGCGAATCAGTCTGCCCAACTGTTGAGTCCGCTCTTCCGGGGACCAAATTGTCTCCGTTTTTATTACTACATGTATGGAGGCGGGATTGGAAACCTTGATGTGTTTCTTTGGCCTCGAGAAGAAAAAGGCAATTACTTGATGTGGCGAGTGTCAGGTGATCAGGGTGACGCATGGATGAAGGCTGGTGTCGATGTTGGATACACGGGCGAGTCTCAGGTAGGCAGGAAGCAAAATTGTAAGGGCTATGTGAAGCTATTTTGCGTTGCAGGCACATTGATATCTTGCTTGATTCACAGAAAAGTAATAATAATGAAATTTCTAAGGAGTGAGGATGGCTACGGTCTGTCTTTGTTAAACTCCAAAACACTGATAGCCCAGCAGTTATTCTTTCATTTGAAAACAAATACAGATATTAAATCTTTGTTGTGGTTGTTGTTGTTGTTGTTATTGTTGTTGATTAATTTAAATCCGGGATCGGCTCTGGGTGGTGACTAGCATTCAGTTAGGGGGTACAAAAAGTCGATGACTGTGAAAAAAAGAAATTCGACAAATTGGTATTGATCGTTTACGAAAGCGAGACGTGCTGGATGAATAGTGAGCGACGAGCTAGAGAATCAGTCAACCGCAAGAATTGCAAGAGACTACGATGTGAATCTAGTTTATGCATGACCGTCACGTGAAACTGGACACTGGATAGATGTGCTCCTGTCTTTATTTGCAGGTTTTCTTCCAGGCAACAATTGGTAGAAACTATTTAGGGGGTATAGCCGTAGATGACGTCACATTAACTAATGGGCTATGTGAAGATGAAAGTGAACCTCAGAACAATGAGCAAGGTATCAATCACACTTCTAGCGTTAATTCTGTGAAGGTGCGGTGGCCTCATAGTTAGTAGTATGCTTGCCTCTGGAACGAGGGGTTCTGGTTGGGGCTCTGTGTGGTGTTCTAGGGCAGGCACAGGTGTATAAATGGCTGCTGGGGGTCCCCCTGCGATGGACTAACATCCGTTCCAGGGATACATGGGAGATAAGCCCTGGTCTGATGGGCCACTTGGGTCGCACGAAGTCTTTAGGTGGCCTTGATACATATATAGAGGATATTACATGCCCGCGCGTGGATATGAATTTTATCTTCGAGTGGTCAACTCGATATCTCACTCGTTCGCTGCGCTCACTCGTGAGATATCGAGTTGAACACGAGAAGATAAAATTCATATCCATAAGCTGGCATGTAATATTTTGTTTATTATATAAACACCAGTGAAAGGCGTCGCTTTCAAAGGCGCGATTTATTATGTAACCATAACGACGGTGATCTCTTCACGTGTGAAGATAACATGTTATCTTCACGCGTGAAGATATGAAGTTTTCGTGGGAAAGCTCACTTGGTATTTCACTGGTGTTTATATAATAAGTCAATTTATTTAACTTCAGTCTCTTTGAAATGAATTATTGTATGTTTAATGAAGAATCTGCAATTTCTGTGTCGCTAAAGTTCACGATTTACGTGTCCGTTTTATTTCAAGGAAATTGCAACTTTGACACCAACTTTTGCTTCTGGAGGAATGATGTATTGTTCAGTTTCACATGGACGCGGCAAAGCTATGATACTCCAAGTTGGGATACTGGACCAAGTGCTGATCATACGGCATCAGGTAAAAGATGTAAATGATAAATTTAAATCTTTTTTATAGTGCATGGACATGTACTTAGCTATACAAGCACTAAGCTTAGCTAGTTTACAGGCATGCCACTGAAACAAAGGACGTCAGGTTGAGCTGCAGTGCATTAGACGCGCTTGTTTGATAAGCAGTGTCAGCGTTGTGTAGTTTGTAAATGTGTATGGCCTTATCCGTCCCCACTTTTTTATTAGGTTTGTTACTTTTTTAAACATTTTTGCGTTGCCCAGGCACTTATCACGACTAGCATTTGCTATTTTTTAAAGTAACTGTGCTCTCTTGTACCTACAAATATCAAACCTGGATCGATTTAATTTTCTAAAAACAGCTCTATGTAAAATTATTGTTTTTTTGGTTTGGTTCCGGATTACTCAAGGGCTGTTTTCTTGCCATGTTCAAAGTAAACGTAATGTGGCTCCATTATTCTCGATACCACATCAACTTTTAACGTGCTCGGCCTTGAAGATGAAAAAAAAGAATATAGATTTTGAGAGAAAGATAAAGGAGAGCAAATCTAAGGACATCACATTTAGCCTTAAGAAATTTTGCAGTATATTATGTCACTAATAGAATTTATTGTCAAATCAAGGAACCGGTGGGTACGTTTATATTGAAACCTCTAGTCCACGACAGCCAGGAGACACTGCGAGACTTGCGAGTCCATGGATGCGGGGACCTCAGTGCATGACCTTTTATTATCACATGTATGGCGCCACCATGGGCTGTGTTGTTATATACATAAAAAGCCAGGCTACAAACGGGTTAAAACCAGTTTGGTTGAGGTCGCAAGATCAAGGAAACCATTGGATACAAGGGCAAATAAGCATCAACGAAACTTTAAGTTATCAAGTGAGTTTTAAAATGTTTGTTTACAGCATTTCAATTAGAAAAAAACGAAAATCAGGCAACATGTCATGTCCTTAGTCCCAAGCCAACAAACATTGAACATTTGCTGTCATTATCAGTCCCAACTGCAGTTATAGTATCGTTGGTTCACCCTTGAGGATATATGTCTCCTGAACGAGACTGCTTTTCTTTTTCGTTCCTTTCTAGATCATTGTCGACGGAATTAGAGGTAGTGGTTATCAAGGAGATGCGGCATTAGACGACGTTTCGTTTGAAAGAGGAACTTGTCAACAAAAAGGTACTAATGGTGTACCTAAATTTATTTTGTGGGATCGATTTCTCAGTTCAAACTCTGACGTCCCAAACAGAAGTTGTCAAAGAAATTATAACGCATCTACCAACAAATTAAACGTGTAGGATATGATAAGTAATTGCTTAGAAGGCTTGTAAATTCGTTTAATGCAGCAAATGGCTGATGCATTTTTGTGCTCACTTGGAACATTTTTAGGTCATCATATGGCGTCATATAATTGTCTATGTCAGCGGGTAAATTAAAACACTAACGCCGGCCGATATAATCTAGATATACCAAGAAATCAGATTGTATACAGATCGTGGATGCATTTATTCATTCTTGGAATGTTCATTTGCAGAAGAAACGACATTCTACGTGTCCTCTAACAAAGGCAAAGACTTCCGAATATCCACTCAACCTTCCAAGCAGAGTCGCTACTCCGAAGAATTCCGATTCACTCTCGAGCATCCAAGAGGAAATCCGAAGGAGAAAACATACTTTATCTACTCTGAAGCTTCCAATGACCATAGTTTCGTCTCGTCAAAGTTGGAGCCTTCAAACTATAAAAAGTATCCATTAGATGTTGTTGTCCTAAGTAACAAGACAGCAGGACGCAATTCCAGAAGAGTTTACCTGATTGATAGGAGTAATTATGGTCCAATGATTAGCCTCGATGATCACGGAAATGTATCTTGTTGCAGAGGGAAACAAAACTTCTATTTTTATGCCCACGATGTCACTGCCTTAGGTAAGAAAACACGTTTCTGTGTCTTTTAACCAGTCTCCTCAAACTAATTTTGTTATTGTTTGTTACATTATCTTACAATTTTTTTCGAGAGTATCAAAAAATAGTAGAAGGATGGATAGTTAAGAGTGGTGAAGATAGCGGTGGACTACAAAAAAAAGACAAGTCGGCAATACCTTTACTTTGCCAAAAATTGAAAACGAAAACTTATGTGGTATCGAGGACGTTCTCTAAAATCAATTTGAACTATAAGAGTGTTTTTCGTTAGCTTCGTGTTTCAGCAGTTAAGTTAAGCTCGGTTCGTAGACAGTTAACGATCGAATAAGTTGATAAGCACGTCATGCCTTGGTAGGCCTTGTTATACGAAGTCAGTCCATCCATAATGAAAGAAGGTCTCTTTTTTGTTTTGCAGATCATCAAGCAATTTCCGGATGTGAGCCCAGTTGGTACAAAGCCGGTAAATCGTGTTATCTGTTGTCTTTGCCATCTGCTGCGCAGTGGAGTAATGCTCGAACCTCCTGTCACCGACTGGATGCCGACCTTGCTGTTGTCAGTGACGAGGACTCCTTGCAAACCCTAGCCCAACTGCGTAGACAAATCAAGCTCGAGGATGAAGACTTGTTTGTTGGTTTATCAGGCAGCAAGTTACACTGGCTCTGGCTAGACGGGGAAAATGTCTCCGATACAGATGATCTGTGGGGTCCGCACGAACCGAGTGGAGACGGCAGATGTGGGTCTTTCTTGAAAGCCAGATGGAATTCAAACTGGGATGGCTATGGATGGCGTTGGAATGATCTTCCGTGTCACTATGTCATTGGATACATCTGTGAACAACCTCTAGGTATATAAGTGACGCTTTCCAGCGGAAAGCCATTTTTTTTTAATCTTTATTTATGCTCAAACTCCGTTTTCATTATTTCAAACTGAAACAATTAATAATCTTTTCGTTTGTTTTACATTTCCCTGTTTACCTCCATTTG
>JAHPZR010052660.1:0-12500 GCA_019787425.1 Platygyra sinensis
CACCGAGCCCGTCGGAGACGGGTCCGAAAGAGACATATTGGACAGATTAGCACCACACACCTCTCCCGCAGGAGATGCCGATATGATCTACACGAAATATATGCGACCGGTGAAGCTGTGAAGAAACAGTGAGGTCAAGGAGAAACAAAACTCACTGTTTCCCACTGGGCATCATTTAGAGAGTTCTGTTATGCCTTTGCTTGATGCTGGCTGGCACACAAATTTACGGTGGTTTTCAAGGCGCACAACATGATCATGTGCAAGTGCACAAAAATTTCATGTTGTTGTTCCCTATGGCGTGGTAGTGAGTTTTGACCACCACAGGCATCTGACACATTGTTCTCCTCCAGTCAAGACTGGAAATTAACGCTCAACTAACTCCCAAATGCGAGTGGCATTTTGATAATCTGCGAGTGAGAAAAATATCCACTAGCAAAAGTTTGCGAGTTAGAATCGTCCATGTCTCCGAAACAGTTGGAAAGAATTTGCTAGTGGTCTCACCAGTTTGCTAGTGGAAAAAATCTTACTAGCCAAACATTGCAAGTAGATTGAAAAAGTAAACTTTTGAATTCCAGGCCCTGCTCAATCTGAAAACATATTTGAGTTGGGAGGAAATAACAAAGTAGATCACTATACTCCAAGCCATTGTCTCTCTCTCCCTCTGGAATTTCCTGGGCATTTGAACCCCCGCCAAAATCCCCTGACCCCACCGTGCGGGGATTGTCCATTCTTTCTGTGTCTGGGGGGGGGGTGGGGGGGAAGAGGTAGATGTTTGGTTGATTTTACATGGAACTCCACAATGCCTGCGTTCCTGAAATTCCTGGGAACACACCCCCATATGTGATTGCGTAAATGGAAATGCCACCCTTTATCTCCCGTTTCACTTTGCAGACACAAAATTTACGAAATAGAATACATTGTACCTTTTGAAAATATCCCCTCTGAATACTAGGATCTTTAACTTGACGAAAATAAGCAAAGCCATAAAAGTGGGTCTGGATCACTCTGGAAAAAACAAGTGACACAGACAGATATTATTAATAATAATTTTAGTATGATTTGTTCATTGGGAGATTGTTATAAAAAAATAAAACAACAGTTGTTATTGTGTCGTATAAAAACATTAAGAATGTTATGGACTATGGTTATATTTTGATGTAGTCCAGAGGGCCAATAACTAAAATCAAGCCAATCACATTCGCTCCATTGCCAGTCCACTATTCCATCTATTGTAAGGACTGGACTGAGGCACTGTTCTGAATGATCATGCAAGATCACTCTTGCAACTTGAAGATTTTCAATGGAAGTTCATCACCGATAAAATAACACTGACTAACTTATGAACCAAACGTGATCGCGGACCCTACTTGGTTTATTTCAGGCTCAATATTCTCCCAGTCACCGGCGCCACCTCCTGCTTGGTTAATAAAGGTTAAAGGCAGATATAATATTTTAGAACTTCTCAGAATTCACGAATTAAAAGAAGGTTTAATTGCAATTATTAATCATTATTTAGTAAATAATACAATCATTGCAGTTAATCAAAATTAAATAATTTTGCTTCCAATGAGTTAACCTTGCCATCCCTGTATGCTAAAGGAACCTCATCTTCATATCTCTTCACAAGATGGCTTTTTTGACAACTGCGAGACTACATCTGATGCGAAAATGGAACTGGGTATCTCCCATGCATCCTGCAAAGCATATCAAAACACAATTTAGTTTAGTTGACCAACTTACTAGCATGTGTTCCAAAGAACATGATATTCTCTTATAACAGATTGCAGTCTAGAGAACACTTTTTTCCCCTTTTTGTGATCCTTACCATTCCCTATTCATTCTATGTCTGTTCAATATCCATTCTGTATCTGTTCCATACCTATTCTGTTCTCGTACCCATTCTGTACCCGCTTGTAAGCACGTTCTCTGTTAGGTTTCTTCTGAGCAGTAATTATTAACAAACACGTTTAAATATTTCCCACTAACCACTGCTACCCTCAAGCAGCCATCCACCATACATGTAGACACACCCACACACACACACACACACAGCAGAACCCTGTTCTATGGACACACACAAGGGCATTCTAGGGGATCTTGAGATGCCACCAACCACACCCCCCCCCCCCCCCCCCCATTTTTTGTAAGCCTTTTAAGCAAACAACCTACAACAGATAGTGAAAAGGTTGTCAAGGTGAAAATCTGGTAAGTACCCTCACTTCGACACAGTGTGACCTCCACATGAAAAATTGTGGCTAAGCCCCTGACACACACTTAAAATGGTCACTATCTCATTGCAGACATACGTGTATGGGAGAATGACCAAGTGTAAAGGCATGTAGCTAGGAGCCAGCTGCTGGCTAATTTCACCAGCTGAAAGAGAACTTAAATACTCCAGCTGAAATTTCACAAGAAAGCAAAGACTTGGGGTAACTTTGGAGGTGTAAAAGCCGAGAGAAAAGCTGACTGAGTTTGTCATTGAGCCAGCTATGGCTGGAAATTTGCCAGTTTTGTGTGTGTGTTTTGGGACACAGAAGATCAGCTCAAATGACAAGACAGCACCATCTTGCTCTCTCGGATAGCTTAACTCACAGCAAAGGATCTTCAGTTCATCTTGCCTGCTCACCAAGCTAGCTAGCCATGTAACAAACCTGTTAAATAAGCTTCTAAGGCACTCTAGCATGTTGTTCAATCAGCAGCTGGGTTCCACTGAACCTGTAGTTAGGTTTATATTAACACCAAAATACAGGAAAATTGTATTCCAAACTAAGAGAAAATTGTTTTATAAAAACCTTACCTGAGTTTGAGTCAGGAAAGGCCAAATAACAAATGCTCATTTCTGGTAAAAGAACAAATCAACTTACAAGTAAAATCAGATTGATCATATAGACACTTATATGATACTGGAACAATATAATTAATAGAAGTTTCTGACCAAGATCAAAGATAAGAAGTCCCTTTCCAGGTTGCATTGCCAAAATAAATCACACCAGACAATACTATGGAAAAGTGCAGCCAATACATACAAGTAAAGTAAGTAAGTAAAGTAAAAACTTTATTTAGGTGTCAGAAACCTTGTAGCCTGGGTGATACCCATACTAATTAGGGGACACAACAACAAAAAAAAGAATGCTAACAGTAATAAAAGTAACAAATGTGTAGTATTAAAAATGATCGCTAACAACTATACTTGTTTGGAATTTCAGGTTTCTAGGGGTTTTGAAAGTTGAAATCACTTGGTTTTATCTGAGTGTACTGTTTTTGGACCCTGAATAAACCAAACAATATTACCTAGCTACAAGATAAGGCATGTTTTTAAGAACCAATTTTTGGTGATATTGTTTGGTTTTTCAGCTTCTAAAACAATTTATCTCATATTTATTTAGTTCCTGTTGAATCTGATGGCTGCCTTAATAAGCCTATAGATATAAGATACATGCATGTACTAGCCCATAAAAAAGTAGTTCACCACAAAAAAAGCTTGAATAATATATTTGAGAATTATAAATGTCGACAAAAAATAATAGCATAATATATTTGAGAATAATATTGAAAATACAGACAAAAATGAAAGTCAATATATTTGAGAATTTATATGTACCGGTAAATATCGATATCATGCTTTCTGACAGACTGATATTGAAATTATTTTTATTAAGGAAAGTTTAATACATGGTTTTATAGCTATATGGGAACTGAGCTGTTTTCAATTTAACATGGACCGATTCTCTAAATTTCTTTGGCCAACAAAAAAAAAATATACATGAATGAGGACTCTTTAAAAAAACTACATGTACAGCGACAAAGGAAGTAATGAACCCAGGCAATAATAAGGCAGTCTGAGATGATACGCCTGTTTCCAAGTACGGAACAATACTTCTATAGGAAAGAAAATACAAAAGCTGAAGAAAGAAACAGTCCACAGACAACAGACTGATGGCATTGCATGCATTGAGATGTAAATTATCGTTTCAAGAATGTACTTAGACAAAGGTCGAATGTCCTGCCTTGCTCTGAAATTACAATGCATGCCATTTCTGCTCTTGTCTGTCTGAACATGACAAGGTTTGAAATTATAGTGATGTCCAACTGATTTGAAAAAAAATATTTTTTTTTATAATTGTAATAATTCTTTCTATTTTTGTCAATTTTTCAATTAGTAAAAATAATATTGCTCTACTGAATTTTTAAAAACAGCACCATAACAACTTTAAAATAGAATTGTAGCCAGAATATTTTTGGATTTTGATTTTATATGTTTAAAGATCTATACCCCTTTTAACATGCTAAGTTTATCTTTCACTGGGGTCAAGAGCACAGAAGTAGGTATATGTACACTGTTTCAATAAATATAAACAGGAAAGAGAGCTCGAAATCTTTTCATGAACGATAGTACAAATGAGCGCAAAATGCAATAACAACAATAGTATTAATTATCTGAAAAAAGGACCAAAAACTGGATTAAAAGAAATGCCTTTATTAGCTTGATGTTTCGTGTGCTCTGTATCGAACATCTGCCTGAAAGGTAATTTTATGAAACCGACAAATAAACATTCGATATCGGCTTAGACAAAGTTGACATATAAAATTACCAAGATCCCTTTTCGTTGGTTTCTTGTAATGTTTTTAATTTGGTGCACAAAATGGCTTTTGATACGTGCGTTTTGTCATATTATCGCAACTAAACAGAGAACTATCGAAGATTGCTCGTACAGTAAGCGTATGAAATGTCTGATGAAACGAATACGACGCGACAGCTGTAAGCTTATCATTACTGTCATAAGGCTCAAAAATCAATGTAATGGCCCTCACCTCACGGTCCGTCAGTTCGATATGAGCGGGGTAAACGAGCTGTAACAGAGTAAATAAGAATCATAACATTAAAACAACTCAAGCCGTAACGAATCCACCATAAACACATGCTTACATATTTCTGCGTTCAGTGCCCGAGATTGCGCGCTTCTCGAAGCATGACCACTCCGTTGTGCTTCCTCTGACGCTTGGCCGAGTTCTAAGTCAAACGTTACAACACAGAAACAAAAGTTACCCCCATCTTCTCTAAAACCGATCCCAAGGGTAACACAGGGCCTTCGTATTCCACTTGCAAGGAACATTATCGTCCCGTTCGCAGCTCCGCCATCTTTCTCGGAAAACCATCTGTGGTGCTTTTGAGAACATGGCAGCGGATATTCCGTGCAAATTGGGGACGGTCATTTCCGGAAAGACCAGCGCCGCGTGCGATGCTTTCTGCGGCATATATAAACAAAAGACCGCGTGCGATCTTGTGTTCCAAACAGGGCGTCTTGCAGTGAGTGGACAAAAAACGACATATTTTTCTCATTCTGATGAACTCTTACGGCTCTCGTTTTCAAACCTGGTAACGTGTTTCAGCTGTGTCCAAAAACTAAGCTGCATCAATTTGGCTAAGTTTATTGGTGGATTCTTCCTAAAAGAAGGTTTACCTTGCAGGTTTTCAAACGCATTGTTGAACCTTTTTTGCCGGGGGGGGGGGGGGGTTGTAAGAAAATTCCAAGCTTCTGATAACACGAGAGATGCAAGGCGAAAAGCCAAAGTTCCATCAACGATATACACAAGTTGAAGGGGCACCCTTCAGGTAGTTTGCCTTAATGATGAATTTATTTTCTTCTGGGCTACACCTTGCAGGAGTTCTTCCTTAATGTTAAGTTTTTCAGGCAGAAGGACACAGGAGGGCACCATTTCTTGACCTAAAACTTCGTTGGAAGAAAAACTTTTCCTCTCGATGGGTCAGAACCAGGGCAGAGGTAAAATTTCCCATCCGTACAACCAGTGAGTTTGCCCTCAGTTACCTGATCCTTTCATGAAAGCGCCACTGACACCTTATAGTCCACATGATGTTCTGAGTTCCTTCTCAGTGGGCAGGTGTCTGCATTGCTTCAGCCTCTTACTTCGTAAACTTGGTTCCGGCAAACTTACTACACCTTTCAATTAACACACAAACTCTGAAATCCAAAAGGCCTACCAGACAATTGTGTTTTTCCCTGCCGTCAATCACAAGGGACAATGACATCTTTATTTTTTAAATGTAGTTGTAAAAATCACAAGATATCACAACACCAAGTCCATAGGCCATTTCTGAGTTTTCCTTGTGCCTGGCTGTCAAAACAAGTCCCCATGCAAAACATTATACCCCCCCCCCTCTCCTCCCCTCGCCAAATTGCGCCCACCATTGAGGTTCATTTTCATGTAAATCAAATTCATTTTTCATAGGAAAGACGTTGCCAAAGGGGAAACTCATTTTAAAAAAATAGGTCCCCTAGGAAATGGCCTATTACAGGGTTACCACCCCACGCATTAAGGGCTTGGCACCACACCACGTGTTTTTACTAGTCGCATGGACTTGTCCCGGGGACTTGCTTTCAGGGTTGCAGTCTCCCTAGTGTGGACTTATATTTTTGCATTGAAATTCTAGTCCCGCAGGGACTCACATTTTTGGTCGCCCTGCGGACGAGTCCCACAAATTTAGCTGCTTTGTTTTCTGCTGGGATCAAACAAACTAGTCGCAGTAGGAGATCAATAGTTTCCCACAAATTGGTACAACTTTTTGTAGTTGTGTACACAGTAGTATATAGGGCACGGGGGGCGGGGGGCCGGGGGGCTGGATGCCATTGCGTTCAGCAAATTCGTCATGGACGGGACAGAGGTGGACACACAGTGAAAGTCGTGGCTGCTGGATCGTTGTGCGTTGAACGCTGGCTTGATGCCATCGGGGGGTTGCAGCTCGGAGCATGCACCCCGCAGGTGGCAGCTCTTGGAGCACCCACCCTCGAGTGCAGCACCTGGAACAAGGTACAAGGTACAGGCTACAAACCCTTGACTTGTAATTACGCCCTTGGGACTTGTGTGAGTTTGGATCGGACCTAGGCCCCAGGCAGAAAGAGCTTGGTCACCTATCATAAATTATTTTATGATAGGTGACCAGCTCTTTCTGCAGCTGGCGCTTGAGTTCTTCTTGTTGGACAATCCAATCAGTATTGGTTTTAGCGCCAACAACTTGATGTGGGTGGTCAGTCTGGGTGGAAGCCAATCCCAATAGCTTTCTAGCATCTAATAATAAAATACAGCAGGATGAATGAGGCCCCTCATATATTTTTTTGGGGGGGAAGGATGGGTGGAGGGGTAAGGGGAAAAACATCATAGAATGGTCCTCCCCCTCTCATGGGAATTGAGCCATGTGACGAGCTGACGCCATCTTTTGAGAGCTGACACACTGTGTTTTTGCATAAATCTGCCACAAAATTCGAGTGAGGGTGGGTGGGTTTTTTTTTTTATGCTGGACGAGGTTATAGCGGAAAAAAAAAAAAGACTCAAAAAATGAAGTAGACTGGGACCAAAGAAGCTGCAGTCGAGCCAGAAGGTGAGTTTTACATAACTTGCAGGGTTTTTTTTATAACCTTCGCAGTTCTGTGGCACAGTGCCGTCGTGTTAGTTACTGGCAGTTGTTTTTTTTTAAATTTGGATTGCCTGGAGTCAGCGGCCCTCCCCAAAAATTGAGTTCAACTAACGAAGGTGATGTGTTTTGGCGTGATTCCTGCGGTTGCATGAAATGAGAGAGTGCACGCTTGAGAGAGTTCAGGTAGTTTCAAGAATTTATTTTTTTTATTAAATGGTTCTTGCGACTGTCTTAACATTTATTAAAAATCAAAGGTAAAGGTGACTTGATCGCCCTCGAGGCTAGATGAGGTAGTCCACAAAATAGATTCACAGGTATTGCATTCCAATTTCGTGTTGGCAAATGTTACCGAATCAAAGCTTCACAAGATAAGGAAACAAAAATGCGATTAAAAAGAGAACTGAATGCAAAGTTGCGACAGTAAAGGGTGTGATTTTAACGTTAAACAGGAGAGTACTCGAATGGAAGTAGGTTTGGAGACGAGAGAACTTTACGGTTCCCGCTGATCGGAAAGAGCTTCATTCCCCAAGCCAATAAAATTTGTCCAAACTTGACGGGGAACTTTTAGAAAAGTGCCAGCAGCCTTCAGGTGATCTGATACCCAAGAAATTGGAAAGTGAAACCGATAGAGGTGCTTCTGGCAGCAAAAGGACCAAACTTGTGTCTCTTAAGTGATGCAGGCATTGAAATTTCCCGAAGACATCTTGCAACTATTCTTCAGTAGAAGTTGCGGGGTGAATGTCGGAAGTTATCCATGAACCTGTTGCATATTTGATCGAAAGCAAGCTACAGTCGACAAAGAATCCATGAGCACAAAGAACTGAAAGGAAAGAAAATAGGGTAAACAGTCCGTAGAGTGTCCTTGACGTGTATTTGAGATGAACATCATGCCGGGTCCTCGCCCTGACAATCACGAAGCCAACATGCCATCAATAGGCAAATTGTCTCTCATAAATGCAAAGATCATTTCTATCCCATTACAGCAAATGAAACTGGATTCACCCGACAAGGTAATTACAAAGAATGTATTTTGTTGTTCGCATTCAGATGTCTTTTATTTCAGAGAAGTTTAATTTCCAAGTAGTGAAGATAGGTGACAATTAAGCGCATGAAAATTAATCGCGCAAAATTGTCCTTATTATTTCCTACCCCAAATTATGTCTGCTTTGAAAGCTTTCTCATGAATCCTAAAGGCGACTCTTTCCTTGCATAACTTACAAATTCTAAATTCATAAAAGAAAAATATAAAATTGAAATTTGGTTAAATACCTTACCTCCCCCACTCATACCACTCCCTTCAAGGTATGTAGGGCCATCAGTCTATAAACAGAAAGCTATTCAGCCTATGAAACCCATCCAGATGTAACCCTCTGATTTCAGATTTTTTGCACTTTTCTTTGGTCTGAACTTATACTAAATTGTGTTATGGAGTTTGGGTTTCAGTTACTATACAGGACTCTTATGCACCAAGCATTTCCCTAGAAAAGCACCCCAGGAATGTGTTCTTGGGAAAGTGCAAAAAAAATTGTGTTGAGTACATTTGACCCCTCCCCTCACCTTCAATTCCCATCAACATTTTTACCTTTCGATTCCACAGAAAAATAGCTTTCTGGTTGTAAAAACTAATAATAGTAGAAGTGAAGTGAAAAACGGCTTACGTCAATATAAATCTTGAATCAAAAAACATGACTTGCGATATTTGAAAGCACTGGTATCTGATTCGCCTACCTGGCCACCATACCTAAATTAAATACATTTCTTGAAATTAACCATTATTTTCTTCCCGCCGAGATTTTTTTTTTTTTATGGAGGAGCCTAAAAGTTAGCTACTAATCCCCAAGGAAAAAAAAAATTGCCACAACCTAAGATTGACAACTTACCATAACAACAAAAGTAATAAACTGCATGGATACTTGAGGCTTACCTATAAAATCGTGATGAGTATTTACCTGGACCGGAGCCAGATGCAGGTTTTTAATGAAGGACTGTCGCATGAGTTGTTTGCAATTTTTTTAAGCTGAATCAGTGCCTGGCTGTTGTGTTGCAGAGTGTGGCCAAACATCTTGCTGCATTGTTTAACAGTATGGCAGAATCTTGTCCCTTGCAGGGACGGCCTACCTAGTTCAGTGACATTCCAATCGTTTATATAATGTCATCATTTTTAAATGTGACAGTAAACGGCGTACAGGTGACATCCAATGGCGTACAGGTGACATAAATATCCTGTACGCCTATTCCAGCTTGAAGTTAAAATGATTCCTTCGTGGCCTTTGGTTTCGCAAAGGTCAACAGGCTGGCTTACCACTCCGAACCGGGGGCATTGTTCATTTGCACACCTGCAGCCATTAAACACTAGGGTTGCAAAACGATTTTTTTGGCGGTTTTGTCCGCCATATTTGGGTCTCTGACTTACTTCCGGTCATTTACATTCTTTTCGACCAACCAATCAAAACCGTTCCTCGAACGGATCTTGTCGCTCGTCAAGCCAACGTGTGCAGTAAGGAAGTAGTAGTAGTTTAGTAGTAGTAAGGAGCCGTAAGCCATGCGCCAACATACGTGTTTTCCGGTTTCTACCGTACCGATCGAGATTCTATTTATTGGTTGCAACACAATGAACACTATTAAACGGTCGACGAACACAGATGTATTTCCGAAAGAACAAATGGAACCGAAATAGAGCCGTGAAAACTGAAGTGAAACGGCACTGAAACGACAAGCGGAAAGTCGAACGAAATCCTTCGCGGTCTAGCGTCTTTAAATTACCAAGCGTCTTCTATTTGGTAAGCTAAGAAATGGCCGCCTTATCTCAACCTGAAAATAATTCTGATCGTGTTACTTCAAGTGCAGGGACAGAAAATGAACTCTTTATGCCAAAAGAGACGCCCGATCAGCGATGCGATGTTATTTTGGTTGTCGAAGATGGCAAAGAATTCAAAGCTCATAAACAAGTTCTTTCGGCGGCAAGTCCCTTCTTTGAAAAACTGCTAAACAGCGACATGGTGGAGTCCAGAGAAGGAATTGTTCGTTTGGAGATGTTTTCCGAGTCTGCTATGAGAAATACACTGCAATTTATTTATACGGGTGATGTTCATATATTGGCTGAAGACAATGCCGAAGACCTTGTCGTTTCAGCCGATTATTTTTTTCTTCCTAACTTAAAAACGCTCGCTGAGGCAGCTTTAGGAGAGATGTTGAATACTTCAAATTGTATTTCAGTGTACTATTTTTCCCAAAGATATGGATGCGAAGAACTTTTGGCCAAGAGCGTAAATTACATTTTTGCAAATTTCACCGTCGTGTACGAAACGAACCGTGAAGTGGTTCTTGATATGTCAAGCAAAGAAATGGAAATGGGGCTTTCAAGTGATGAAATTAATGTTAGCGCCGAAGAAGACGTGTTTAAGATCATTCTAGCCTGGATTGATCACGACAGAAACAAACGACAGAAATATTTCGCTGAGTTATTTCGCCACGTTCGACTTGTTTTTGTATCGCGTGACGTTCTATCCAGTGAAATTCTAAAGAATGACTTGGTGAAAGATAATGAAAGTTGTCTGAACTGTGTGGTGGACGCTGTAAATTTAATTGACGCACAAAACCATGGTAATTTGTCCATTCCACCGAGAAAGTCGCTCGAGACCTCTGTTATATTTGTCACTAGTGCATGGCGCAATGACAGAAACTGGGAACTGAGTGGTCAACCTATTTTGTGTTATTTTCCTGGCGAGGGTAGGTGGTGTAAGCTAGGTAGAATGCCTCGTGAATATTCAGGGAAGGGAGAATTAGTGTTTTATCGTGGTAAACTCTATAGCAAGGTGCTGGATTCATTCCGGCAACGGTTGGAACTGAGGCATCCACTTGCATGCTATCATCTGTACTCGAACTATTGGACAAGGTTACCATACATAGATTCTGATAGGCGGGCATTACGGGAAATATTTGTTAGTAAAGACAACGAAATGTATGCTCTGGTGTCTGAAATGCAAGCTGTGGAGTACAGAAGAGACAGCTGGTCCAGGGAGGTCATTAATGACCGGGAAAAATGCGTTTCCTCTATCAGGAAGTACAAAGTGGAATCAAATTCATGGGAAGATGTAACTTCATTTGATCATTTGAATAGAAGGCAAGATTTTTGCATTGTAGCCAAAGACGACTTTGTCTATTTTATTGGCGGTGAAGAAAGACTTGCAAAGAATGTGTTAAAGTTCTGCACTGATGTTTACAGGTACAATCTTTGTAGAAACCAGTGGGATAAGGTAGCTGACATGCTACGCCCAAAAAAGTTCCCCAGCGGAGCTGCGTGTAACGGGCAAATTTTCATCACTGGGGAGTGTCATATGTCCATGAAATGTCAATGTGAAGTATACAATGAAACAACAAATGAGTGGCAGTCTATTGCAAGTTTGAAATTCAGACAGGGGGTACGTCCTAAGCTTTTGTCAGTAGATGACCAACTGTATGCTGTTGGTAGCTACATGTACTTGCGGAATTTTGAGAACTCACCATGTGATACAAGAGTAGAATGTTATGATCCAGACAAGAATGAATGGATCTGGAAAACTGACATACCCATTCAAACACATTCGTATATCAGAGCAGTTGTGAACGCTGATTCGGCAAGAATATTCAAAGGCTTCCTCAGCAATCATCAACTGAAAAGCCCCAATCCCAGGAGATTTGTTCCTGCTGCCTGGTCAGCAGAAGCGAGTGAAGGCAAATGTGTCATCATGTAATCGAAAAGCCTAATGGGTAATAATGACATTATCATCCACCATATTGCTGACCTCAAACTTGTCATTTTTAACAGACTCCAGGTAATTCCATCAAAATAAAACTCACAGCAGATTTTCTTTCAAACTTTACCTTTGGCTGCTTGCAACAAGAGAACTTAAATTTTGAAACAAAAAAGGGGGTCCCGGTATTCGTTTACGAGTAGGAGGGCCTTCAATAAACCTCATAATTTGTAATAAATTATCTGCTATCTGAAATGTTTATATTTGAACCATTCACCTTACACTTTGTGAAAGCAGAAAAATAGGGAGAAAGTGAAGCAAGAAATACAACAATG
>JAHPZR010052661.1:0-5000 GCA_019787425.1 Platygyra sinensis
AGGCTGGTTTTCACTAGCACATAAGCATAGCCATAAGACGACATACGCAGACGCAGTAAAATGTTGATAATTAGCACCTTTTCAGATAAGGGAATTTCAACAAAAGGCGCTAATTATTAACATCTTACTGCGTCTGCGTATGTCGACTGATGTTTATGCTTATGTGTTAGTGAGAACCAGCCTTAACGTAGAAATTGGTCAATTCAAGTTGTTGTTTGCAGAGGACTTCAAAGAAATGTGCCAAGAATTATAACGAACGTGCACAGCCATTGTTCTCCTCATCGGCCAAATGATCGCAACATTTCAACACAATATTTCCCAACATTGCTGGCCCAACATTTGCGAGCTCCGGCCAAACGATCGTAACAATTGAGCGCAATATATCGCAACATTGTAGGGCGCAACATGTTGCACGCGTTTGGCCAACCTGTTGCGACGTGTTGCGACATGTTGGGTATTGAAAATCGAACTAGCGCGCATGCCCAGGCGCAACATTGTTACAAGAACCTGGCCAAACGACTACAACATCATGCAACATCCACAAATATTGCATGAAAAATTTGACCATTTTCAAATTTGAGGCAATAATACCCAGCACCTCGCAACACGTCACAACAGGGTGGCCAAACGGGCGCAACATGGTGCTACCAACAATGTTGCGTTGACATGTTGCGATCGTTTGGCCGGGGCTTTAAACTCCTTAATGTTTTTGTGCAAGTCATAAGTCCTTGCCACATTTTTTGGCCAAGTAACACCGTAGTTTATAAAACCAAACAAGAGAGCTTGAGAGAGAGGCTGACCCACAAATACAAACCCAAGTACAAGACCGCTTGAGAAACCTGGAGTTTCATTGTAATCTACGAATGAGTAAATGTAAGGTTCACCGCGAGCATTGGTGCCATCCGCTGCCCAAAAGATCACGGTTAACAGTAAGTAAGAGACACCAAAGATCAAAGAGTAAACAACATGGAGAATTCGCACAGGAGTTGAGCTAAGCATCAGGTCTGCTAACATAAAAATACAGTTCAACAAATGGGTAGTCACATCCAGACCGCTTGTTTTCCCGCCAAAAACCAGTGTCCAATATAAGAGAGTAATCAAAATGGAGGAATTAGCGGCCATGTTAAAGATTACCCATAAGCTCTTGTGATACCAAGACATGCTCACTGGTGGTTCTTCAAAATCGTTGGCACCCAAGTCCCTCTTCGCCCTCTGCGTCCCTGTTTCCAGTAGCCTTCATTTCCATGCCAGCCACTGTGCTTGTTGCTCCGCAATGATGAAGAATACTGACCACTGTAGCCCAGATGTAATACAGTGTGACAAAGGTGAAGCCCCAGTTGGTCAAATAGATGAACCATTTCTCGTCACCATTGGCAGGATGGAAACCACTGTAAATGATCCAACCAAGGCAATACCCAGAGATAATAAACCGATAGATTGTCACCACAATGGGTGAAAACCACTAGAAGAGCAAAAATAAATCATCAAAATTAGACTTCATCAAAACAAAATCTATAATTTACACTTTGATAGAGCAATACTTCTACTCTTTATCAGTTGATTCTACAATAATGGTAACAGCGATATATCTTGAATCCTTGGCAAATAAGTCATGGTAGCCCGTTAAAACACCCTTAATTCGTATGACTAAAGAACAAGCTCGGTGACCCCATCTTTTTTATCAAATTGAGATCAGCATTTTAAAACACATTTCTTAAAAAACTCAAGGGAAGAGGTTCAGGGCTTCCCTAAATTTTCTCTTCGTTATAAAATAATAACAAAACCAAAAAGGAAAAAACATCATGCAGACATCTTTTCATAAAATACTATTGTTATCAAAAACTAAATAATAATGATAACCCAAATAAAAAAATAAAATTTCACCAATAAAGCAAAATTTTTATGTTCTGGGGAAAACCGAGTAAAAAATAATTTGTATGACTGATTCTACGATTTTTTTGTCACTACTTCATCTGTGACTGGTTACTATGTTAAACTGATTTTAAAGTTGAACTTACATGTATATTGTCAAGTTGGTGTCTATTACATTCAAACCAAGTGAAGTGAATTGATTATTTGAACATTTAACCCACCAACCATTTTAGGAATGCAATAATGAATATTAAACCGGCTTAAGCCATTTCAAGAATTCAATACTGAATTGATTATTTAAACTTTGAAACTGCTAGTAGTTTAAACAACAAGCTTTATTACAAAATAAAAAGTTAAAATTTTACAATACAATATATTAATACAAAAAAGGTAATGTTTACTCAGGATAACTAAAAAGTTAATCGAGCTGAGATTTGCAGCTATAATGAATTGATTTTTTTTAATATTGAATTGTGTTGGCTGTATAATTGGATCTAGCGGGCTCAGTATGTAAATAATCAATTTATTACCCCTAGTGGGTTCAACATTCAAATAATCAGTTTATTAATTAAATGTAATCATGAGGGGTACACTTCACTTGGTTTGACTGCAATGCACAACCATTGCTTGTGTTACCAAACAGATTTAACTTCGGGGGAATGAGAGAAGGAATCAGTGAAACATGCGGTATACACAGGCAAACTTTTAATGCTGGGGCAGAGCTCTTAGCGTACTCTGCGCTACATCCAACTTCAACTCCTTTTACAAACTAAAACTCGCGATTATATACCTACGCATTAGCAAGCTTTACAGTGATTGGTTGATACAGTGTTTCTGGAATCTGAAGACAAAGGACAAAGAAACAGCGCTGCTTGCGGTAAACGGCGTTTTGGGCTTGACCAGAAGATAGTGAGAATTATCTCGACCACGTATAATCATAGGGATCGCGGTTTCCGCAGTCCCTAAATCACTCGCGCACGTACTAACTCTGGGAAAGCTTACATTGCTAATCACTAACCCTAATCAACAAATATTCTTACGAATTACTAAAACCGATCAACAAATATTCTTAGCGATATTTCTGGTTGTACAACCTTGGCGAGTTAACCCCGCGTGTCAGATGCCACCCCAGGGTTCCCTGGGTTATTTGGGTCATTTGTTTTTTGTGTTAAAAGGTTCAACCGATCCCCAGGCCCGCGTTGTGGGTTACCGAAAAGGAAATAACTTTTCTTGCCAAAAGATAGCGCAAATCATGCAAGGAAACCCTTTGATAACAACATATATTTTCTCGTGGGAACTTTTGCCAGAAACACGTGCGAAGATTAACGTGACAAGGTTGTTTGTTCGGCTTTCTGTAACGCTTGTTTGTGTTACCCATATGAAAGCTAGAATTTCATAAAATATTCTTTAACACTTGTATGACTGTAATCACTGTTATTACATTTTAAAAAATTGAACTGAATAGCTCTGAATCCTACTTACAGAATTTTTTTAACTTTGCACAAAGTTGTATCTAATGTGCAGCTTATCACAGTCTGTAAATAAAAAGTGGGTTTCTTTGAGAAAGTTCTGAATTATAAGCACATGAAGTTAAAAATCTAACAGGCTGCACTACTGAGCAGATCTAGGAGGGTGCAGGGGAGTGCACCAAACCCCCCACCGAGATAAAACCTTCTTCTTCATACTTGCTTTTAAAATTTGTTTACCTCACCAGTCAGTTATGCCATTCTTTAGTGGTGAGCCCCCCCCCCCCCCCCGCCCCTCCCAAGAAAAAACCTGGATCTGCCTCTGACTACCATCAGAAAGTATGGCAACCCATTATCCCATGAAGATTGCAACAATGTGTTTATCAATGCTAGAGTATTTACATGATACCTATATTACAGCATCACTTAATTAACAGTGATAGTATTGATCTATCAAAGTATAAGTCTAAAGTTCAATAGAACTATACAGCCATTTGACTGTGATCTATTGAGCAGTCTAGCAAATGATTAAATGAAGAGGTCAATTAGGTCTGCCTGCCTGTTTCTTGGTTGTTTACCATTTACCCAAAAACTCCAAAAATTTTGGATGGAATGTGAATGGAAAGATTAATTTTGCAGACCCTGAATAGAAATTTTCATGGAAAAAATAAATTAATGGGATTTCTTGAAAGATAGACCAACATTCCGAAACAGAATTTCGAGTTGGAAAATGTGGTTTCCATTTGCTAGTTTTTACTAGTTCCAGGCTCGCTCTATAGGTTCCTATCTTCTGGGAAAAAGGCATGGAAATGGAACAAGCACATCCCTATGGAAATTTTCAGTCAGGATTTAACACATCCCATTTACTCCAACTGTTGACCAACCGCCTTTTCAGAGTAAATAATAAACAACCCTTATTAGCTTGAAAAGTGTCTGTTGAGTCTGACAACCTCATAATTTGCCATAGGATATGCTATGCCAGTACGCACTGTTATTTTCTGCAGAAACTGCCAGGCTGCAACAGCAGCCGTAAGTGAAACAACTACTTGTCTATTTGTCAACTTATTAGCTTGAAGTGAATTAAGATAATTGTAATGCTGAACTCGTCTGTGATAGAAAGGAGATTTTTGACTGACTGTAGCTGTGGATCTATCCCTAGTACATCGAACCTGGAGATGCAAGCATGGCTTGAACCCGTTTTTAAAGAAAGCTATCTGTGCTCTGGAAAGGGTTCAACATAGAGCAGCATGGTTCCGCTTACCAAATTATAATAGAACTGCGAGTGTTACAGACAAACTTAAGGTGACCTGCGCTGGAAATGAGAAGAAGGCAGTTGAGGTTAAAACTTATACATAGACGAACTCATGGTCTTATTGATATAGATACCCGAAAACACTTAATTTCACACTTCAAGAGCTGCCCAAGGAGAAGCCATCAATATAAATTTCATTTGTCTTATGCAAATAATGACATTTTTAATTTTTTTCTTTCAAAAACTATATATAACGGACTGGAACTGTGCAGAGGTCGTTGTTTCATCGACTTGTTTAGGATCATTTCAAATTATATAGGTTAGCAGCTTTTCTTATTAAATAATTGTTATTTAAAATATAGATAGGCCCCTGCATGCACTCTGATTGGTCAAAAACCTATGTTTTATCA
>JAHPZR010052661.1:7500-15000 GCA_019787425.1 Platygyra sinensis
ATTCATTCCTCGATCAACTCTTAATCCTGGGTTAGCGTTGATCGCCTTCGGAACAACCTCGCCCTGATCACTACAAATTAATTAGACACGAGCCCGCGATCCAATCAAAAATCAGTGCTTTGTCAACTTTAAAAAAACATAAGCGCTCGATGAGCTCTAAACTTGAGCCCGCGATATGGTCACGTGACACTAGTCAGCGGATACCTTGTTTTGACAGGTGTCAGTTGATTATAGCATGGATGTTCAATATCGAGGACATACGCTGTAAACCAAAGCTGCAAGACTTGGTATTAACCCTAGTAAGGCCGCCATGTTGCGCGACGTCGTCGTTTGGCGCGATCCATGTTTACCATGAGAAAAGAGTTGCATGAGTTTCTATTCCACAGTTAGATAATGAGCTCGAGATTTCTATGAGGTGATAGTTGATGAGGCCGAAGGACGAATAATCTAATTGTTTTAGTAGAATTCTAACTGAAATTAACGCAAATAACGGTTTCCAATGATTTTCCATGCATTATTGAACTTTACCCTTAAACAAAGTTGCACGTATCGAACTGTCCTTGGCAAATTTGTAGTTGTTTACGCGTGTACCCGCTTTTTCAATATTTTCAAGTTTTTTTAAGTCAAGAAACCGTAAATGTGCTTCTCTTAGTCTTCTCAGGAATTTAATTACCCGTTTACATCTAAAATTTCCTCCAAAACTTCGAAACTATAAAAATATTGCATTTCGTGGACAACCGGCAGCCACTGTACTCTAATGGCTGATAGTATACGAGTAGCTCAGCCAATCAGATTACGGCATTTGCATTAGTATACTAGTAGAATTCTACTAATTCTATTTATAATAAAGTTTCCATACAACACATGCTCTGATTGGCTGAAACAGCGTGCTCTATCAGAGATTAGGGAACGGGTTGATGACATATTAAAGCTGGCTTTCAAATTTTTGCTTCATAATTTCGATAAATTTGACCCAAATTAAACATCCCCCGTGCGACTCAGACAAAGTCAATATAAACGAGCTATTTGTCAGCAGTAAATATGGCTCATGGAGACCATCGTTGACAACAGTAGTGTAAAAACTGTATGAAAATAACACGTTTTGCTTGATTCCGACAACGAAACACGAAGCGGAATAAACAAATTCTCAACCTAGCGAATTCTTCGATGAACGACATCATCAGAATATATTACAAAGGCAGAAATTATACTGGAGAAGTAAAGCAACGACAGAGAATACCATTGAGCTGTCTCTGTTTACAATGAGAAGCTTTATTTTTGTAAAAATGCTCAAACAACACTTACATGCAGTGTAGTAACGCTCGCTTGCTTTGACCTCTGCTTACTAGCGGCGGCTCCGGTCATCTCAACGAATTGAACTTCAGCAATTCCGTATCATCGCTCACCCGACGAGTAATCAGTTGTAAGCTTGCTCCCATGTTCGGTGTTGAACAAGTGCGAGCAGTCTAGTCTTTATAACATTTACGTTAGTTCGGGCCATCTTGCCTCAAGCAGGTAAAAGCTGTAAATAATTGTAGCTTCTTTCAAATACAACTCAACTTTTGGCATTCAGTTCATCCGCAAGCTTTGAGCTCCTTCTTTCGTAATTTCCATTGGAAAAGTACACGTTTTCGTGAGTCACAATGCGGCTGGATTCCTCTGGACCAGCAACCTTTTACCTGCTTTTACGTCCTGTTTAAACGGGTTAAACTATTAACGATCATTAACTGAAAAGCGAACTTTGAAGGCATCGTTCTTCTCTCGAAAGGCAACGCGAAAGAGCGGGAAAGGTTAGCCGAAGTCCAGTTTGTGATTGACAGCTGTCGTGTCGTTAGCCAATCAAATTATTTGAACAATTCTAACAAGGACTGTGATTGGCTTATTTTAGCGTGCAAGAGAGCTGACACCACTTTTACTCCTTTGGAAAAAAGGTAGAGGGCGCGATCCATTCGAACAAAATTTCCGAAAATTCCGGTTCAAAATCGAATGGAACAGAAAGTTTCCGGAAAATCCAGGGGCGGGGCAGAAGACTCAACCTCGTTCCCAGGATCTCTCTTCTCTGCATCCCTTGGTCGTTGGAAGAAAGACCCTGGCTCGTCACGTTACCACCCAGAATCTGGGTGGCAAAAAAATCTGTTAGGTGGGAGGGGTGGTAGAGTATTTTGTTTGGTTGTGGCGTCAAACTTCGTGGGTTTCAAATCCTCTAGCAGTCCGTAAAAACTATTCAACTTCGTCCCCAGGGCCTTCTCCTCGACGATTTTCAAAATGGCGGATCGTCGGGAGAAGGCCCTGGGCAACGCTGAACTAACACCCTTGTTGATTGGCCCATTCATACAAACACGCTGATTGGTTTAAATATATCCTAAAGAATATGGTGGACGTAGCGTGTGTTTCTACGAATGAAAAAGGCCTTTTAGGAGGTTGAATTGCAGTTCAGTTCAAGCGATGTCGATTCAGACTGCCATTAACGATTCGAAAGGTGAATCTTTTCCGTTAGATTTTAATTTAAAAGATATAACCTGTACCATAGACGTAGAAATAAGCCCGGGAAAATATACATAACAACCATGTAAACCTAAGCTTTTGTTGAAGTACACTGCCGGCAGCTAGAGAGCTGCAGCTCGTCACATGTGGCCTTATGCGCTGTTGTTTTTGTTGTTCTTTATTCATGTGTAATTGGTTTTTCTTCGTACGAAAACAAAGAAGAGTTTGAAGCGTTCGTTATGGTCGCGCGAATTTCAAATCTAAGGGCCTGTTCACTGACATGGAGGTGGGGGACCCCAGGTAGGTGAGGTACCCCACCTACCTGTGGTAAAAGAAAGCTAGCCTTCACATGCAATATTTATAACCCCGGGGCGCTGGGGTGAGGTTTCCAAATGCTTCCAGATTGTTTCTTTTAATCGGTGATAACCTTTCTTTAAGAGCTCGTTCTTTGTCAAGCTGTCATTTACAGTCACTGCTCATTTCATTCAAGGGCTTTTCGGGCTCAGTGAACCTTTCAAGGCCAAATTCATCGAAGAAATCAATCGCTAAACTAAACATCGGCGTATCTTTGTGTACATCGCCGACAGACCCTGTTCAAAATCCTTTCCATTTAGTGTAGCCCCTGAGGAAGGTTAGTCCTGTCTAACCGAAATATTGGGCATTGAATTTAACATTTTTAGCCGTCCGGTCAGCCTTTCAATCGGTTTTATAATGGATAAATGCCCAGCTAAACATCACCCCCACCCCACCTTCAGCATTCACATGGAGAAAACGTACCCCACCTAAGCGGGTTACCCGGCACAGCTGACCGGGCAACTCGCCTAGGTGAGGTACCCCACCTCTCATGTGAAAGCATTCAAGAAAAAAAGAGAGATTGTATGGAGAGATTTGTAACCTACCTGGGGTCCCCCACCTCCATTTGAACAAGCCCTAAAAAGGAGCTTTTGCTCATTACTGAGCTTTGTTCTTTTATACGGAAAATCGCTTCTATTTTCTTGGACATGTATTCCTTAAATATAGGCCTTCTGCCTGCATTAGGTTTAGGCTTACTTCAATACTTATTTCAAATGCACTCTTTTTTCCTAATAATAATATTGTTTTTCTGGCCGAGGCTGAATTGAATATTCTTATTTTTCTGCCGAGTTTAGGTTGAAAATATTCTTGTGAATATTCTTAAATTATAGCATATGACATTTCTGTTGTCAAATGCATTTGCTGTCTGGATGGTGTTTACTGTAATTTTAGAGCCAGCCTGCAGGCATAAATACATATTGATACAATGCACATGACTTCTTCCAGAAATGTTATTAGCATCAAACATACAGCCAGTGCTATGTTCATACATGCTATGTTCGAGATTCAAATGTAAAATAAGTTTACTGTTTTAAACTATAGTGCTTTTTTTCTCTGTACCTGGCCGGGGAAAATGGTTCCCGTTTTATTGTGTCCGAAGACTTACATTCCTTACTGTCTTAGTTTTTCTATAAGTGGGCGCCTTATTTCAAATCTTGTTTAAGTAGTGCACAAGAGAACAGGTGAAGAAGATCATTTATGTATATAAATGTTTGAAGTAAATTTTTTCCAAAAAAGAAATGCACAGATTTACAAATGAATAAAGAAAAATTTGACTTTATTGCCTTTTTCCGGTCTTGCCAGCTCCCCATGTGAGAAGGGGAGATTGGAGGATATAGGTACTACTCGCTCATTGTTTACCGTAAATAAATTGCCATCTTGATGAACCATCTTGGTACTGAAAGGGGTCGATAGCTGCTGTATATCTTTTAGAGTATTCCACAAGCCAAGGCAACCTCAAAAATAAGGTCTATAGGTGACAACATTCCAACTGAGTATTAGTTACTCATGGAGAAGATAAATAAAAATTATATTCCAAAGTAGTATTCTTTAAACTAGGAAGTGATAACTATATAATGTATTACATTATAAACATTTTTATTATTCAAGCATTCCTAACCTTGTCTTTAAACAATGTTGGCATAATAAAGCCATGTTGAAAGAATTTGCACTGTGTATGTCTACTTGAATACTTGAACTACTTATATTCTTCAAAGGTGTTTACAGATTACTGGATGGAGCCTGGGGTAGAAGTTAGAAAGGTTTTCCTAGCATTACTGTTTCCAAATTAGATTGTTTCTTTAGTCACAGGAGTGATTAAAATTATCAACCAGCAACAACAAATTGCAACAAGCAAATTCTCCTGACCCACACAATATAGAAATGTGTGTTAATGCAACATTAAACAATTATGTCTGTTTTATAGAACTATTGTTCACTGATCAATGCCATGCAATACCAGTGAGGGGTCCAGGGAGCCTGCCCCCCCCCCCCCCCCCCTATTTTGAGGGTAAAAAAAGAAAAGAACGCAGAAGGAAGAAAAGCCAGCAGGGCAAGCAAAACAAAACCACCCCTCTCCCCTAGCTCAAGGTCAGAATCCGCCACTGAATACACTTACAAACACTATTTTTTTATGGCAAGCAATTCAAGTTCAATGATAAAGCAATTATTGAACTTGAACTGGTTGTCACAAAGTGTAGTGTTTGTAAGTGTTTTGCATATCATTATGGGAACAATAATTGAATGGCTTGGTGCAAGACAGGCGTAAGTGACTTTTTCGGGTATTTTTTTTTTCCTTCAAAAGTGCCTGAATTTTTGCATGTACTTTTCAATTAAGTAGTAAAACATTCCCTTGTATTTTTTTTGGCTGGTTTGCACTTTGCTTCTGAGAAAAACGAAGTCAAAATATCGAAGCGTGCACAATGAACGCATTACAAAGCGGAACAAGAGCATTTTGAGCCAAAAAAAAAGATACAGGAGAATGTTTTTCTACTAAACTGAAAAGCACATAGCTAATATCTTTAGTTTGCAATTCACAGAAATTTCAGAATATCAACCTTCCTCGAGTTATCGAGCATCAAAATCACAATTTTTCCCATACATTCACTGTAAATTTTGCCGTGTTTGCCCCACTTCGGCGACCGTGAAACCTTCTATTGTAGAATTCCTACGGGAAAATATATCTTGCTTAAGGTACAGTCGTAACATAGATGTATTTTATGACATCAGTTTGAGTCATAAGCAAAAACATGTATTTGTTAGTGTCGATCGGCAGGAAAGTTACGTTCTGTGCGTGGGTCTATTCTTGCAGTGGTACAATAGAAGGTTTCACGGTCGCGGACGTCATCTTGGTAGTGGGGCAAACGCGGCAAAATTTACAGTGAATGTATGGGAAAAATCGTGATTTTGATGCTTGATAACTCGAGGAAGGTTGATATTCTGAAATTTCATTGAATTGCAAACTAAAGATATTAGCTAAAAGAGTTAACCGATTAAATCTGAAGAGCATCGGTTTGCTGAGAAGCGAGAAATCGTATTTTTAGTTTTGCAGACAAATGCTTCTAAATTTTCCCGCGAACGGCGGCTCCATTTTACAGACATATATGGGAAATTAGAATTTAAACTGATGCGGCTTTCTTTGTAAGAGTGCAATTCTCAAATTTGATCGGTTACCTCTTTTAGCTAGCATTTTTAGTTTGTAATTCATAGAAACTGTAGAATGTCAAACTTCCTCGAGTTATCGAGCATCAAAATCACGATTTTTCCCATACATTCACTGTAAATTTTGCCGCGTTTGCCCCACTACCAAGATGACGTCCGCGACCGTGAAACCTTCTATTAACAGCTCTCAAGTACTCTCAAGTGTTTGACAAAGGTAAATTTTAAAAAATGGGCTTCTGATAATTATGTTCTTCCA
The DNA here is from genome assembly GCA_019787425.1 of Platygyra sinensis. Classification (NCBI taxonomy): domain Eukaryota; kingdom Metazoa; phylum Cnidaria; class Anthozoa; order Scleractinia; family Merulinidae; genus Platygyra; species Platygyra sinensis. The sequence goes on from JAHPZR010052661.1 coordinate 13,754, forward strand.
CGTCTAGAAAACTGCCATTGTGCTTTTCCGTTAGTGTAATGCCTACCTACGAGAATAGGACAGAATAGGATATTTTAATTGAGTGCAACTTACCTAGAATTCATTATTTCCAGGCAAACAATGAGTCCCGTGGAATTCAGCGACGACGAAATGACGATATTTCGTAAAAAACACGCCTTCAAAACAGCGTGTTTTTGAATAACTAATAGCTCTGTTCTTCAAAAGCACTGATATGCCGAGGAAGAAGACAAAATTTTGTTTATTGTGACCAAATAAAACGTTAAATGTATCCAGTCGATTGCGAAATATTGGCATTTTACTTACTGAGAGAACGATTATGCCATATTGAAATTTGATTTTGCCGCTCAGCTCGCTTTTTTACCGGATGTCACGTAATTTTTTGTTGGATGATCTAGATACACAAAAAGTGCCTGGCGTCGCAGAGCGTTCTCCCCCGCCCCCATTCTCGTCCCCAGAAGCCGCGATCATTTTGGTCAGTTACGGGGATCGCGACCTCTGGCCCAGTCCAACGACATTACGGTTTTGAATGGCTTTGTAAACACAATAGATTGAGACCAGAACCAATCACATCTGTCAGACTCGGCTCTGAGCATGCGCAGAGTGACCGAAAGTCCGTGAAATACGGACTTGCGGAGTTGGACCTGGCCAGAGGTCGCGATCCACGTAACTGACCAAAAGGATCGCGGCCTCTGGGGACGAGAATGCCCCGCCCCGTTTCGAGAATTTCGGTCCACCTCTCGAGGTTGTCCTTTTTTCTGGAAATTTGGAAATTCCGGAAATTTCCTGTTTCATTTGGCGTTTCTACCCGGTATGAATCTACCCCAGTTCCTTACACGATGGCACCGTGTCTTTCGAGTCGACACTACACTGGATGCAAAATAATCTGCCACAGTTCCAGCCTGTTCTTAATTGCCTATTCTCCACGTTAGGATCTGATTTTCTGGAAAATTGTGATATGGTCGTTCCGAATTTCCTGAGGTTTAGTTCGCTCTGTTTGCATACGTCCCGGGCATACTTTCCCACGAGAAAAGTTCGCAAGTTGCTCTCATCACGCGAAAATGGTGTCTGAGTCGGTCAGGTAAATATTAAGGAAGAATTTTGAATACCGGTACGCGTTAAATTTATTTCTATGAAGCAGCTTACGGCGCTTAAAACAGCCACTTTTCCATGCTCATTCAGCATTTTGTCGAGTACAATGTGCTCAAGCGGGAATGGAACGAGATCGG
>JAHPZR010052661.1:20000-25000 GCA_019787425.1 Platygyra sinensis
CGTGGCTTTTGTATGGGTAGCGTGTCCAACAGTTCAGTTATCGTTTTGCATCTTTTCAACTAGTTCCAGTCCTTCTGCTATGTAGAATTTTTCTCTACAATTAAAATGGCGTGTTCTTTGGCGAACGTCAAGCAGAATATATTCTCGATTAGGAAATCTTCAGCATTTCCGGTTATTTTTTGTAAATAGAAAAGCCCCTTGTTCCCTGAATCTCTTCCCTGCTTTCAGTCACTCTTTGTACCTTGTCATCGCACACAAGTCCCCTGAAAGACATGAGACCCTCATGTCTTCAGGAGACTTGTGCACGAGGACAAGGCATACAGTGCAACATACAGTGTGACCTACAACCTCATTCCCAGAGCCTTTTCCCTGGCTTGGGGGCGGGGCACCCAGCCCCCCTGCCAGGGAAAAGGCCCTGGGAACGAGGTTGTGTGACCTAGACTCGTACCCAGTCGCTCTTTATGGGTCAGATTGGATTGTTGCAAAAAGGGAGCGGTCTGGATCAAGTGGAGCACCAGGGCTGAGCCTGTGTTTGACAGCGTAGTAAGTAAGTAATAACTTTAGTTAATAGTTTGGTCACTAATCCTCATTCCTCGTTCCTTACTATACTTTGTTCAGTCTGGAGGACTTCGCTGAAAAGTCCCCTGTAATATAACTGTAAAAGTCTGTGTCAAATTTCTGACGGTCATTAGATGCTGTCACCGAATGGTTTTAGTCAGATATAGCAAAGATATCAGTGACCTATTGTTATTAATATGCCAATCAGACAACTATTGGCTAGAAACAAAGAGTTCTTTTGTTTAACGTTTTCAATATTTAAATAACAAAAACAATGTTTGTAAACAACTATCTCCGCTATTTAATATCGAGCCAGTGAGTAGAAACCAGAATAGGAATAAGCAAGAATTCTAGTCCAAGAACACAAACTGGTCTCAAACGGCTTCAGCCGCAGTTTAAATCAGGTCTCGGCAACTTTATAATTTATATGTAAAACGTTGTATCTGTAGTCGCCACATGGTTATTTATAACCCTTACTGAATGACCAAACATGCAAATATTGTTTCTTTCCTTGAGTTTTCTTGGCCATTCGATTAAAGTGGGTCTTGTGGAGCTAATGTTCACTTCTTTGATACGAATTTCTGCTTTAAATCCCAAATCTAGACATTTCATGACATTCGCTATGCTGAGAATAGTCTCATTTACACGAGCCAACAGTGCTTTTATGAAGAAAAGTTGTCCGGCCTGCCGGGTTTACTCTACCTGTGGAGGTGTGACTCTCCCCCACCCCCGAGACAGGTTGGTGATCCTCTTGTAAACGTTGGTTGAATTTCGCAAAGAAATAACTGAAAATTAACCTCGGCTAGGGTAAACTTTGGGGGGGGGGGGGGAGGATGTGTCCTAAGAGGAACAGGCTCCCCTGGAAACAAAATGCATTTATTCCAAAATTGGGAAGGCAATGATGTCGCTAACTAGACCGTTTGCTGTCCTTCTTTTTTTCACTGAAAGTTTGTTGAGTCGACATCATTAATCCCCTATGAACACGTTCGCAAAAGATCCGGTATGAACATTTCAACAAAGATTAATTTCAAGAGAGAAATGAGCTGAAAAAGAGTCTAATTGCTTGTTGGATTGTTCTAAGTAATCCCTCAAAGTCTTTCTTCAAACTCCATCCCAAGATCTCTCCCCTTTGCCTCCCTAGTCTGACAAAGAAGACCTCTTTCTTCAGCCTGATACCTTGATGGTCAAATGTTTAGCCTTGAGCCATTGCATTACCAGGGTGAAGCTAGGGGGGTCCTGGGGTTCCCCTGCCCCCCTCTCCCTTTGTAAGCCTTTTCAACCTTTCTTAAGCTAACAACCTACAGCAGGTGGCAAAAATGACATGACAATCTTGTAAGTGTCCTCATTTTGACACACTGTGGTTACCTCTTTGAAAATCCTAGCTACACCCCTGATTGGGCTTCGATTGAAATGATGCTCATAATTAGCTTTGTATTATGTTAAAATTTATCCCAAGCATACATTATGCTAGTATAAATCTGTATAAATATCGAACTTAAATCACTAAAATAGACTTCTCGTTTTTGTCTTTTCAGATTTTTAAAAGAAACAACAGCAGGAGCCTGACGACAGTAAATGAAGAGAAATTTTCACAACAGGTCACTAAAGGAGAAGCAGAAGCAGGCATGGAAGTATAAATATAACAAAGCCTTCCCCACCATTGAGCAGGCACCATATAGTATGACAAAGCAAGATTACCTATTCTCATTTGTTTATAAAATCATTACTCCAGCTTAACTGAATGTGCTCAAACTGTGGCGTTTGCGCGACGTGGAAGGATTTCGTGACTCATTCATTTTACAACTCAGCATGCGTGACACCGGCGGGCGAACGGCACGAAAACTATTTGAAATATACTACACTCGTTTAAACATTCAGGGCCCCAGTTTAATTGTTGCCGTATAAAAAATCCGGCATCACTGTCTTTTCCTTCAATAACTCTAAATTACGACAACTCGTTCGTTGTTAGTGAAGAACAAATTGACGGACAATGATTTCCTTCCGTAGACAACATGATCCCTTGACGAAAGCTGTTCGGTTTTTGTCCGAAAATCAATTCAGATCAAATTACCGCAAAATTTGAACATGTTAAATTCAAGGCAAACACGGATTTGCTGTTTCGCAATTTTCATGTTTTCCTTTTGAGCTTTCGTCAAGGGATCATGTTGTCTACGGAAGGAAATCATTGTCCGTCAATTTGTTCTTCACTAACAACGAACGAGTTGTCGTAATTTAGAGTTATTGAAGGAAAAGACAGTGATGCCGGATTTTTTATACGGCAACAATTAAACTGGGGCCCTGAATGTTTAAACGAGTGTAGTATATTTCAAATAGTTTTCGTGCCGTTCGCCCGCCGGTGTCACGCATGCTGAGTTGTAAAATGAATGAGTCACGAAATCCTTCCACGTCGCGCAAACGCCACAGTTTGAGCACATTCAGTTAAGCTGGAGTAATGATTTTATAAACAAATGAGAATAGGTAATCTTGCTTTGTCATACTATATGGTGCCTGCTCAATGGTGGGGAAGGCTTTGTTATATTTATACTTCCATGCCTGCTTCTGCTTCTCCTTTAGTGACCTGTTGTGAAAATTTCTCTTCATTTACTGTCGTCAGGCTCCTGCTGTTGTTTCTTTTAAAAATCTGAAAAGACAAAAACGAGAAGTCTATTTTAGTGATTTAAGTTCGATATTTATACAGATTTATACTAGCATAATGTATGCTTGGGATAAATTTTAACATAATACAAAGCTAATTATGAGCATCATTTCAATCGAAGCCCAATCAGGGGTGTAGCTAGGATTTTCAAAGAGGTAACCACAGTGTGTCAAAATGAGGACACTTACAAGATTGTCATGTCATTTTTGCCACCTGCTGTAGGTTGTTAGCTTAAGAAAGGTTGAAAAGGCTTACAAAGGAGAGGGGGGCAGGGGAACCCCAGGACCCCCCTAGCTTCACCCTGGTAATGCAATGGCTCAAGGCTAAACATTTGACCATCAAGGTATCAGGCTGAAGAAAGAGGTCTTCTTTGTCAGACTAGGAGGCAAAGGGGAGAGATCTTGGATGGAGTTTGAAGAAAGACTTTTGAGGGATTACTTAGAACAAATCCAACAAGCAATTAGACTCTTTTTCAGCTCATTTCTCTCTTGAAATTAATCTTTGTTGAAATGTTCATACCGGATCTTTTGCGAACGTGTTCATAGGGGATTAATGATGTCGACTCAACAAACTTTCAGTGAAAAAAAGAAGGACAGCAAACGGTCTAGTTAGCGACATCATTGCCTTCCCAATTTTGGAATAAATGCATTTTTGTTTCCAGGGGAGCCTGTTCCTCTTAGGACACATCCTCCCCCCCCCCCCCAAAGTTACCCTAGCCGAGGTTAATTTTCAGTTATTTCTTTGCGAAATTCAACCAACGTTTACAAGAGGATCACCAACCTGTCTCGGGGGTGGGGGAGAGTCACACCTCCACAGGTAGAGTAAACCCGGCAGGCCGGACAACTTTTCTTCATAAAAGCACTTTTGGCTCGTGTAAATGAGACTATTCTCAGCATAGCGAATGTCATGAAATGTCTAGATTTGGGATTTAAAGCAGAAATTCGTATCAAAGAAGTGAACATTAGCTCCACAAGACCCACTTTAATCGAATGGCCAGGAAAACTCAAGGAAAGAAACAATATTTGCATGTTTGGTCATTCAGTAAGGGTTATAAATAACCATGTGGCGACTACAGATACAACGTTTTTACATATAAATTATAAAGTTGCCGAGACCTGATTTAAACTGCGGCTGAAGCCGTTTGAGACCAGTTTGTGTTCTTGGACTAGAATTCTTGCTTATTCCTATTCTGGTTTCTACTCACTGGCTCGATATTAAATAGCGGAGATAGTTGTTTACAAACATTGTTTTTGTTATTTAAATATTGAAAACGTTAAACAAAAGAACTCTTTGTTTCTAGCCATAGTTGTCTGATTGGCATATTAATAACAATAGGTCACTGATATCTTGCTATATCTGACTAAAACCATTCGGTGACAGCATCTAATGACCGTCAGAAATTTGACACAGACTTTTACAGTTATATTACAGGGGACTTTTCAGCGAAGTCCTCCAGACTGAACAAAGTATAGTAAGGAACGAGGAATGAGGATTAGTGACCAAACTATTAACTAAAGTTATTACTTACTTACTACGCTGTCAAACACAGGCTCAGCCCTGGTGCTCCACTTGATCCAGACCGCTCCCTTTTTGCAACAATCCAATCTGACCCATAAGAGCGACTGGGTACGAGTCTAGGTCACACAACCTCGTTCCCAGGGCCTTTTCCCTGGCAGGGGGGCTGGGTGCCCCGCCCCCAAGCCAGGGAAAAGGCTCTGGGAATGAGGTTGTAGGTCACACTGTATGTTGCACTGTATGCCTTGTCCTCGTGCACAAGTCTCCTGAA
>JAHPZR010052661.1:30000-37500 GCA_019787425.1 Platygyra sinensis
AAATAAAGAAGCGGTAGAGCACGAAAGAAGTGTAGAGGAAAACACGAGACGCAGAGGAGTGTTTTTCCCCACTTCTTGAGTGCTCTAGCGCTTCCTAAGTGCTTTACAACTGAACAGAGCACAGTCGAGGCTTCCTTATTTGTTTTATGATAAAGAATTCAATAATTTCCCCACGCATTCGCTGAATTTTCAAACCAAATTCTGGGCGCGTTCCATTCGACCAAAAATTCCGGTTTGCCTTCCGAAATTTTCATATGTCGAATGGAACGGTATTTTCCATTACGCCGGACCGATCTCGTTCCATTCCCGCTTGAGCACATTGTACTCGACAAAATGCTGAATGAGCATGGAAAAGTGGCTGTTTTAAGCGCCGTAAGCTGCTTCATAGAAATAAATTTAACGCGTACCGGTATTCAAAATTCTTCCTTAATATTTACCTGACCGACTCAGACACCATTTTCGCGTGATGAGAGCAACTTGCGAACTTTTCTCGTGGGAAAGTATGCCCGGGACGTATGCAAACAGAGCGAACTAAACCTCAGGAAATTCGGAACGACCATATCACAATTTTCCAGAAAATCAGATCCTAACGTGGAGAATAGGCAATTAAGAACAGGCTGGAACTGTGGCAGATTATTTTGCATCCAGTGTAGTGTCGACTCGAAAGACACGGTGCCATCGTGTAAGGAACTGGGGTAGATTCATACCGGGTAGAAACGCCAAATGAAACAGGAAATTTCCGGAATTTCCAAATTTCCAGAAAAAAGGACAACCTCGAGAGGTGGACCGAAATTCTCGAAACGGGGCGGGGCATTCTCGTCCCCAGAGGCCGCGATCCTTTTGGTCAGTTACGTGGATCGCGACCTCTGGCCAGGTCCAACTCCGCAAGTCCGTATTTCACGGACTTTCGGTCACTCTGCGCATGCTCAGAGCCGAGTCTGACAGATGTGATTGGTTCTGGTCTCAATCTATTGTGTTTACAAAGCCATTCAAAACCGTAATGTCGTTGGACTGGGCCAGAGGTCGCGATCCCCGTAACTGACCAAAATGATCGCGGCTTCTGGGGACGAGAATGGGGGCGGGGGAGAACGCTCTGCGACGCCAGGCACTTTTTGTGTATCTAGATCATCCAACAAAAAATTACGTGACATCCGGTAAAAAAGCGAGCTGAGCGGCAAAATCAAATTTCAATATGGCATAATCGTTCTCTCAGTAAGTAAAATGCCAATATTTCGCAATCGACTGGATACATTTAACGTTTTATTTGGTCACAATAAACAAAATTTTGTCTTCTTCCTCGGCATATCAGTGCTTTTGAAGAACAGAGCTATTAGTTATTCAAAAACACGCTGTTTTGAAGGCGTGTTTTTTACGAAATATCGTCATTTCGTCGTCGCTGAATTCCACGGGACTCATTGTTTGCCTGGAAATAATGAATTCTAGGTAAGTTGCACTCAATTAAAATATCCTATTCTGTCCTATTCTCGTAGGTAGGCATTACACTAACGGAAAAGCACAATGGCAGTTTTCTAGACGTGGAAGAACATAATTATCAGAAGCCCATTTTTTAAAATTTACCTTTGTCAAACACTTGAGAGTACTTGAGAGCTGTTAATAGAAGGTTTCACGGTCGCGGACGTCATCTTGGTAGTGGGGCAAACGCGGCAAAATTTACAGTGAATGTATGGGAAAAATCGTGATTTTGATGCTCGATAACTCGAGGAAGTTTGACATTCTACAGTTTCTATGAATTACAAACTAAAAATGCTAGCTAAAAGAGGTAACCGATCAAATTTGAGAATTGCACTCTTACAAAGAAAGCCGCATCAGTTTAAATTCTAATTTCCCATATATGTCTGTAAAATGGAGCCGCCGTTCGCGGGAAAATTTAGAAGCATTTGTCTGCAAAACTAAAAATACGATTTCTCGCTTCTCAGCAAACCGATGCTCTTCAGATTTAATCGGTTAACTCTTTTAGCTAATATCTTTAGTTTGCAATTCAATGAAATTTCAGAATATCAACCTTCCTCGAGTTATCAAGCATCAAAATCACGATTTTTCCCATACATTCACTGTAAATTTTGCCGCGTTTGCCCCACTACCAAGATGACGTCCGCGACCGTGAAACCTTCTATTGTACCACTGCAAGAATAGACCCACGCACAGAACGTAACTTTCCTGCCGATCGACACTAACAAATACATGTTTTTGCTTATGACTCAAACTGATGTCATAAAATACATCTATGTTACGACTGTACCTTAAGCAAGATATATTTTCCCGTAGGAATTCTACAATAGAAGGTTTCACGGTCGCCGAAGTGGGGCAAACACGGCAAAATTTACAGTGAATGTATGGGAAAAATTGTGATTTTGATGCTCGATAACTCGAGGAAGGTTGATATTCTGAAATTTCTGTGAATTGCAAACTAAAGATATTAGCTATGTGCTTTTCAGTTTAGTAGAAAAACATTCTCCTGTATCTTTTTTTTTGGCTCAAAATGCTCTTGTTCCGCTTTGTAATGCGTTCATTGTGCACGCTTCGATATTTTGACTTCGTTTTTCTCAGAAGCAAAGTGCAAACCAGCCAAAAAAAATACAAGGGAATGTTTTACTACTTAATTGAAAAGTACATGCAAAAATTCAGGCACTTTTGAAGGAAAAAAAAAATACCCGAAAAAGTCACTTACGCCTGTCTTGCACCAAGCCATTCAATTATTGTTCCCATAATGATATGCAAAACACTTACAAACACTACACTTTGTGACAACCAGTTCAAGTTCAATAATTGCTTTATCATTGAACTTGAATTGCTTGCCATAAAAAAATAGTGTTTGTAAGTGTATTCAGTGGCGGATTCTGACCTTGAGCTAGGGGAGAGGGGTGGTTTTGTTTTGCTTGCCCTGCTGGCTTTTCTTCCTTCTGCGTTCTTTTCTTTTTTTACCCTCAAAATAGGGGGGGGGGGGGGGGGGCAGGCTCCCTGGACCCCTCACTGGTATTGCATGGCATTGATCAGTGAACAATAGTTCTATAAAACAGACATAATTGTTTAATGTTGCATTAACACACATTTCTATATTGTGTGGGTCAGGAGAATTTGCTTGTTGCAATTTGTTGTTGCTGGTTGATAATTTTAATCACTCCTGTGACTAAAGAAACAATCTAATTTGGAAACAGTAATGCTAGGAAAACCTTTCTAACTTCTACCCCAGGCTCCATCCAGTAATCTGTAAACACCTTTGAAGAATATAAGTAGTTCAAGTATTCAAGTAGACATACACAGTGCAAATTCTTTCAACATGGCTTTATTATGCCAACATTGTTTAAAGACAAGGTTAGGAATGCTTGAATAATAAAAATGTTTATAATGTAATACATTATATAGTTATCACTTCCTAGTTTAAAGAATACTACTTTGGAATATAATTTTTATTTATCTTCTCCATGAGTAACTAATACTCAGTTGGAATGTTGTCACCTATAGACCTTATTTTTGAGGTTGCCTTGGCTTGTGGAATACTCTAAAAGATATACAGCAGCTATCGACCCCTTTCAGTACCAAGATGGTTCATCAAGATGGCAATTTATTTACGGTAAACAATGAGCGAGTAGTACCTATATCCTCCAATCTCCCCTTCTCACATGGGGAGCTGGCAAGACCGGAAAAAGGCAATAAAGTCAAATTTTTCTTTATTCATTTGTAAATCTGTGCATTTCTTTTTTGGAAAAAATTTACTTCAAACATTTATATACATAAATGATCTTCTTCACCTGTTCTCTTGTGCACTACTTAAACAAGATTTGAAATAAGGCGCCCACTTATAGAAAAACTAAGACAGTAAGGAATGTAAGTCTTCGGACACAATAAAACGGGAACCATTTTCCCCGGCCAGGTACAGAGAAAAAAAGCACTATAGTTTAAAACAGTAAACTTATTTTACATTTGAATCTCGAACATAGCATGTATGAACATAGCACTGGCTGTATGTTTGATGCTAATAACATTTCTGGAAGAAGTCATGTGCATTGTATCAATATGTATTTATGCCTGCAGGCTGGCTCTAAAATTACAGTAAACACCATCCAGACAGCAAATGCATTTGACAACAGAAATGTCATATGCTATAATTTAAGAATATTCACAAGAATATTTTCAACCTAAACTCGGCAGAAAAATAAGAATATTCAATTCAGCCTCGGCCAGAAAAACAATATTATTATTAGGAAAAAAGAGTGCATTTGAAATAAGTATTGAAGTAAGCCTAAACCTAATGCAGGCAGAAGGCCTATATTTAAGGAATACATGTCCAAGAAAATAGAAGCGATTTTCCGTATAAAAGAACAAAGCTCAGTAATGAGCAAAAGCTCCTTTTTAGGGCTTGTTCAAATGGAGGTGGGGGACCCCAGGTAGGTTACAAATCTCTCCATACAATCTCTCTTTTTTTCTTGAATGCTTTCACATGAGAGGTGGGGTACCTCACCTAGGCGAGTTGCCCGGTCAGCTGTGCCGGGTAACCCGCTTAGGTGGGGTACGTTTTCTCCATGTGAATGCTGAAGGTGGGGTGGGGGTGATGTTTAGCTGGGCATTTATCCATTATAAAACCGATTGAAAGGCTGACCGGACGGCTAAAAATGTTAAATTCAATGCCCAATATTTCGGTTAGACAGGACTAACCTTCCTCAGGGGCTACACTAAATGGAAAGGATTTTGAACAGGGTCTGTCGGCGATGTACACAAAGATACGCCGATGTTTAGTTTAGCGATTGATTTCTTCGATGAATTTGGCCTTGAAAGGTTCACTGAGCCCGAAAAGCCCTTGAATGAAATGAGCAGTGACTGTAAATGACAGCTTGACAAAGAACGAGCTCTTAAAGAAAGGTTATCACCGATTAAAAGAAACAATCTGGAAGCATTTGGAAACCTCACCCCAGCGCCCCGGGGTTATAAATATTGCATGTGAAGGCTAGCTTTCTTTTACCACAGGTAGGTGGGGTACCTCACCTACCTGGGGTCCCCCACCTCCATGTCAGTGAACAGGCCCTTAGATTTGAAATTCGCGCGACCATAACGAACGCTTCAAACTCTTCTTTGTTTTCGTACGAAGAAAAACCAATTACACATGAATAAAGAACAACAAAAACAACAGCGCATAAGGCCACATGTGACGAGCTGCAGCTCTCTAGCTGCCGGCAGTGTACTTCAACAAAAGCTTAGGTTTACATGGTTGTTATGTATATTTTCCCGGGCTTATTTCTACGTCTATGGTACAGGTTATATCTTTTAAATTAAAATCTAACGGAAAAGATTCACCTTTCGAATCGTTAATGGCAGTCTGAATCGACATCGCTTGAACTGAACTGCAATTCAACCTCCTAAAAGGCCTTTTTCATTCGTAGAAACACACGCTACGTCCACCATATTCTTTAGGATATATTTAAACCAATCAGCGTGTTTGTATGAATGGGCCAATCAACAAGGGTGTTAGTTCAGCGTTGCCCAGGGCCTTCTCCCGACGATCCGCCATTTTGAAAATCGTCGAGGAGAAGGCCCTGGGGACGAAGTTGAATAGTTTTTACGGACTGCTAGAGGATTTGAAACCCACGAAGTTTGACGCCACAACCAAACAAAATACTCTACCACCCCTCCCACCTAACAGATTTTTTTGCCACCCAGATTCTGGGTGGTAACGTGACGAGCCAGGGTCTTTCTTCCAACGACCAAGGGATGCAGAGAAGAGAGATCCTGGGAACGAGGTTGAGTCTTCTGCCCCGCCCCTGGATTTTCCGGAAACTTTCTGTTCCATTCGATTTTGAACCGGAATTTTCGGAAATTTTGTTCGAATGGATCGCGCCCTCTACCTTTTTTCCAAAGGAGTAAAAGTGGTGTCAGCTCTCTTGCACGCTAAAATAAGCCAATCACAGTCCTTGTTAGAATTGTTCAAATAATTTGATTGGCTAACGACACGACAGCTGTCAATCACAAACTGGACTTCGGCTAACCTTTCCCGCTCTTTCGCGTTGCCTTTCGAGAGAAGAACGATGCCTTCAAAGTTCGCTTTTCAGTTAATGATCGTTAATAGTTTAACCCGTTTAAACAGGACGTAAAAGCAGGTAAAAGGTTGCTGGTCCAGAGGAATCCAGCCGCATTGTGACTCACGAAAACGTGTACTTTTCCAATGGAAATTACGAAAGAAGGAGCTCAAAGCTTGCGGATGAACTGAATGCCAAAAGTTGAGTTGTATTTGAAAGAAGCTACAATTATTTACAGCTTTTACCTGCTTGAGGCAAGATGGCCCGAACTAACGTAAATGTTATAAAGACTAGACTGCTCGCACTTGTTCAACACCGAACATGGGAGCAAGCTTACAACTGATTACTCGTCGGGTGAGCGATGATACGGAATTGCTGAAGTTCAATTCGTTGAGATGACCGGAGCCGCCGCTAGTAAGCAGAGGTCAAAGCAAGCGAGCGTTACTACACTGCATGTAAGTGTTGTTTGAGCATTTTTACAAAAATAAAGCTTCTCATTGTAAACAGAGACAGCTCAATGGTATTCTCTGTCGTTGCTTTACTTCTCCAGTATAATTTCTGCCTTTGTAATATATTCTGATGATGTCGTTCATCGAAGAATTCGCTAGGTTGAGAATTTGTTTATTCCGCTTCGTGTTTCGTTGTCGGAATCAAGCAAAACGTGTTATTTTCATACAGTTTTTACACTACTGTTGTCAACGATGGTCTCCATGAGCCATATTTACTGCTGACAAATAGCTCGTTTATATTGACTTTGTCTGAGTCGCACGGGGGATGTTTAATTTGGGTCAAATTTATCGAAATTATGAAGCAAAAATTTGAAAGCCAGCTTTAATATGTCATCAACCCGTTCCCTAATCTCTGATAGAGCACGCTGTTTCAGCCAATCAGAGCATGTGTTGTATGGAAACTTTATTATAAATAGAATTAGTAGAATTCTACTAGTATACTAATGCAAATGCCGTAATCTGATTGGCTGAGCTACTCGTATACTATCAGCCATTAGAGTACAGTGGCTGCCGGTTGTCCACGAAATGCAATATTTTTATAGTTTCGAAGTTTTGGAGGAAATTTTAGATGTAAACGGGTAATTAAATTCCTGAGAAGACTAAGAGAAGCACATTTACGGTTTCTTGACTTAAAAAAACTTGAAAATATTGAAAAAGCGGGTACACGCGTAAACAACTACAAATTTGCCAAGGACAGTTCGATACGTGCAACTTTGTTTAAGGGTAAAGTTCAATAATGCATGGAAAATCATTGGAAACCGTTATTTGCGTTAATTTCAGTTAGAATTCTACTAAAACAATTAGATTATTCGTCCTTCGGCCTCATCAACTATCACCTCATAGAAATCTCGAGCTCATTATCTAACTGTGGAATAGAAACTCATGCAACTCTTTTCTCATGGTAAACATGGATCGCGCCAAACGACGACGTCGCGCAACATGGCGGCCTTACTAGGGTTAAT
>JAHPZR010052662.1:0-2500 GCA_019787425.1 Platygyra sinensis
CACGATGGAATTAATTCGTGCAAGGCGTGTAACACTGCAAATTTGCATACTTTATAAGCCAGAGTATTCAGTTATTTTACTCAGTGCGAACCTGCGTTTAGAAAGACGATGGATTCGTGGGAAGACAAAGAATTATTTATTACACAGAACTCTACGAAGGCAGATATTTCAGCAGAAATCGAAGGTAATGTCGTGTAACGTTTGGACATTTCTGTCAGTGTTTTATTTCTTTATCGACTTCTGAAGGCGGCGTTTCCATTTTCTTTCTCTTTCGCAGGAAATGGGCGTGGGTTTTGAAAGTCTTTGAGGAATGGAAGAAGCAGAGAAATGAAGCGGTTTTGAAACAAGATTACAGTGGCGAGCCGGTAATTCAAGTGTTAAACGCAAACGGTACTGTTGACAATGTTGTAAGCTATCAGTTTTTGTGCCTTTTATTCATTAAATTTCCTAAAAGAGGCTGCAATATTTTTAATATTGCAGCATGCTTATTTAGCGCGTTTAATTATATTACCCCTGAGAATTTCCCTGCTAACAAAAAGGACCGCCCCCGTTTTCCTCAGACAGTTGATTTGCATCTTTTAAGACTGCAATCAGTGATTTAGTGCAGAGAGAGAACAATGGCACTGGGTATTGAATAGTAAATATTGAATAAGAATAACGCAAGTGCGCATGCTAGGAAATGATGCCCTCCAGAACAACCTTGAGGCAAAGGAGACTGAAATATCGTAGCCAGTTTCAGACAGATTTTTGGATTTTAGTTTGGAAAGCTGAAGCCCATGAAGTGAGTGTCCTCTCATTTTGGGGCTTCCTTCCACTCCGCCCTTCTTTTATCATTGTTGATTGTATAGCATTGTATAGCCGGTTAAATTAGAATCGACTAAGACAAACAAAAAAGGGCCAGGTGAAAATGTATTTATACAGTCTTTTTGATCTCTTTTTATATGAATATTTTTAGATTTCTCACTTAACTTTGCAAATTTCAGTACTCATGTTGATAGCAGTTATTATGACTAATTATTTATTTATTTATTATTTATCATTATTATTGGTTTTCTTTCTTGTCTTCGCTCCAGTGTTTAAGCCTACCATAACCGGCTTTTTATTCTTAGTGGAACGCTTACAACTTAGGCCTCGATTGCTGTGTGATATAGCTGAAGACCTGTGCATGGTTTCAACAGATGTAACAAATAAACGTTAACATTTATAATCAGGTGGAATTGAAATTGGTATATAAAGATGTGGTAGTTCTGTTTATATTGTTTTCAGATCTCCCTGCTTATTTCTGATGCGTGATCTTCAGTTTTTCAGTCATCATTGTTTACGTAGAAGAAAGCAAGAAAAGGATTTCCGTTATTAACCGGCAGCGAGTTCATTGTGAGTTTTATGTTTTCGGTACATTTCCATGCCACCGCAACGCCCTAGCTTGTAAGTTTGCGTATTTGAGGTTCAAAGAATGTACGTAGAAAAAGTCCGCAAATATCTGACATGAATTAAATCCGCAATATCGACATGATTTTCCGTCAATATATCTAACTTAAGTTCCGCGGGTGCAAAACTTTTTCTTTTGCTAAATAGTAAAATTTTATTTCATTTTGCAGTTGTAATATATATTTTTTGAAATCTTTGTTCTACTTCCGCATTCAATCTTCTTTGACTGCTAGCCATGATCTTAACGACCTCGCGACTTGAATGAATCTATCTATTGGCCACTTTGAAAAGCATTCTGTTTTATCCCTCCCTATTGTTAATATGTTGATCAACTGATTTTAGCGGGAAAATCTATCACATTGGTAAAAACACAAATCGGAACATATCGTTATCATAAGGTGACTGGAATTCTTACAATCATGGGCACAACATGCACATTTAAGACCTCACCTCGTTTTGTGGCATTTGCACGGTATATCAAAGGTTTTGACAATGCATAATAGCGATCAAAACTGATGATGACAAAAATGGTAAATGACAGGCCAGTTGTAATCAGATTCAAAGTGTAATACACGTCAAATATCAAGACTTGATGTGAACACGACTGCTGAGCTCTTTGAAGGAAAACCCGCCACACGACAAACATGGGCTGAGCAGTAATCCCTGTGAGACAATCTGCGGAGGCCAGGCTGCATAGTAGAATGTTACTGGGCTTCTGTAATGAGGCGTTCTTGATAACAGCGACAATAATGGCCAGGTTACTAAGGAATGCAAAAGTGGCAAAGGATCCATTGACAACAGAAAGAAATATGTCGTTGATGTACGCTACTGTGTCATTCCTTGCAATACCAGTCCAACTGGGCAATCCACAAATGGAGCCATTTTCATTATTTGTAACCATGTCGGTGTAGAAAACGGGATGATTTTTGTTGCCTAGGAATTTGAAATATTTAACAATTAGTTTTACATGAGCTCGAGATTTCTATTGCTTCATGTGTAGAGCAGAACCAACAGGCATCAGTCTTAGATGGTTTTCAAGCAGGTCCTGTATCCTGATCGAATTGGAATTCGA
>JAHPZR010052662.1:7500-10043 GCA_019787425.1 Platygyra sinensis
CCTGCCCCCTGATGGGGTATTTGACCATGTAAAATAATTTCTGCTCTTTACATTTGACATATCAAAGCAGGCAATACGACTGTATTAACTGATAGTAAACCATGCGTTCAAGCGATTGGTAAACTATGTTGCCCAGAGTTCTCGGCGAGTCCCCGAGTGACCTCCTTCCTAACGACTGTCAGCCGTTATCAAGTCAGCCTACAACACCTGGCTTGGAAAGCCAACCTACAGGCTGACTTTGCTAGCCGCACTGCGCCCAACTGCAACGAGCCCTATTGCCAGATTTGCACCTTTGTCCATGACACGGCGTCTCGATCAAAGATATCCTCGACAGTACGTCCAACCTTCCATTCTCCAAAAGATCAGCCTTCCTACAGATTCAAAACGATTGTCCTGATCTCCACAGAGTTCACGCCCATCTTAAACAAGGCACTCGTCCATCAAAGAAACTTACCAATGATCGTGATGTCAAGCGTTATCTTAACTTTACTTCCATTGCTAAAGACGGAGTTCTCGTGGTTAAACGAAGTCAGCCATTTGTTCCAGTTATTAAATTCATCATTGTACCCCGGTCCATACTAGATGGTCTATTAACTGCCCTTCACATTAGCTCAACCATCCATCCCGCCATCAGTTTCAACTGGTGCTTCAACGACAACTCTTTGCTGTGGACATGAACGACGCCATTTCGCGCGTGACATCCGCCTGCCTCTCTTCTTTCGCTTCCCCCTCTTTGATCTCCCAATCTTCTGGGCATCGTCATTCGATCCTAGATCTACGAGAATACACCACATCCTTCACCGCTCCTTGTTTGATACATGACGAGAGACATGACACTCTCCGCGACGCCCCTCGCACGTCTAATCATTGGTCTACACCCTCTTGATGGTCCTAGAGCGATTATACATGCAGATCCTGCTCCTGGCTTTGCGTCCATGAGTAACAATGACTCACTTAACCATTTAAAGATCTCAATTAAGGTTGGTCGCGTTAAGAATAAGAACAAGAATCCCGTCGCCGAGAAGGCTGTCCATGAATTTGAAGAAGAGCTCATTCGTCAAGAACCAGGAGTACACCCAGTTAGTGAAGTTGGCCTCGCTATCGCCACTACACGTCTTAACTCCCGCCTCCGGTTTTCCGGCTTATCGTCTCGCGAATTGTGGACTCAGCAGAACCAGTTCACCCACAGTTGCCATTATCCAATTCTCAATTTATACTCGCTAAACATGAACTGCGTTCCTCTAACCACGCCTTCAGCGAGAAGTCCAAGAACCCCCCCAAATTCACCATTACTCCAAGTTTGAGATCTTGTCTTCCCAGACAAAGACGACGAACCTTCACCTGCAACTCCTACAGCGGCCTTCGCCCCAATACTGCCAACGTTATCCCCACCTGCACCACCAGAACTTACCACCGTGCCTTCTGACGATGAGCAATCTCTTCCTTGGCCAGTGCTGACGCAACGCTTGATGTCGCCATCCATACCCCGTCTCCCGCGTTCGTCCCTGAAGTGCCGTGTGCCAGCGTTGTTGCTACTGACCATCCACTGAGTTTCCCCCCTCCCCATATGTTCATCTCCGGAACCACCTGTTCCAAGACCTCAAAGAAAGCGCAGACCTCCTTCGTACTTAAATGACTATGACTAAATTTAAGCCTGCCCGTGGCTCCTCCAGCTCTGCCGTTTGGTACTAGGTTTACTCTTTAATGACATATTCCCAGGGACAGTTACATTTTGTTAGTCCGTTTTCAACTATGTTTAGTTTAGTTCATGATTCATATTTCCACAACTCATGTAATCTCAGCGGCCCGTTGAATCATAGTCGTTAGCTAGTCCGTGTTTCCTTTTAGAGGGAAGAAGAGGTTGCGCCTGCAGGCAGTGCCTGCGGCAATGTGTTTTGTATATGCGCGCTCACGTTTCTGCCACGTGTTGTGTTATTGACGGCCACCTTTAGTTTGAGCCGCATTAAAGGAGCTGCAGTTTACATCGTTGTGGCATTCTTGTCTCCTTAACACTGCCGCACGCAGCATGTTGGACAAAACAATGCTGAATGCTGTAGACCATCTAAGAAACAGTAAGGTCTTGAGGTTACGGGATTAAGGCTGGGTTTAAGTGTACTAAATGAGGACGTTGTGTTGTACTAAGCAAAACCGTGGCTTTAAGTACAGAACATCTCAAGGTTGGGTCCTCCGCCATTTTTTCTATGGCGTTGTTTTCTTGGACAAAGAGTTCTACTCCATGTGGTGTTCCAACCCAAGCTAATGCGTCGAAGGTCCCTTCCGACAAAAAGAGAAACACTACAGCAAAATATCTAATCTTTAAAAGTGGCTTTAATCACGAAAATTTCAACTTTTCTTTGCTAGATGTTCCCATCTTTTATTTTGAGCTATTCCTATATTCCTATATCCTCTCAATTTTAATAAAGGTAAAAAAGGACTTGCTTTTCCAATAGTTCCTTTGGCCGTCGCATCTTAAAGTGTGTTGCGTGACTCTTCAAGAAGTATTGCAAAATGTCTATAGGTGCTTTGCATATAGCCCACAGATT
>JAHPZR010052663.1:0-12500 GCA_019787425.1 Platygyra sinensis
CAGCCAAGATGGCGTCGGCCAGATGCCGTCGGCCGGTAGTGCTTCAAATATGACTGTTTAAGGTAATTCCTTAGGATTGCATTGCGCATCCCTACTGCGCACGATTTTCGCGTCATCAGCGCGCGCACATGGGCACGTGCACGTGCAAAACGTAAGAGATTTCCCTCAAACTATGCTCGATAACGGAATAAATTCTCCTTTTCTCTTAAACGAGCACGGTGGCCCCCGATTTTTTTTTCAGGTATTTGCTAAGAACAGTCTAATGAAGCACATATTTGAAGAGGAAAAAAAGTTTGATAGTAGAACACGGTTTTTTTTGGAAAATAGTTCCCAACTGGGTGTATTTTGGCTATGGCGAGGATCTCAAGCTAACCGCGGAAATGTCCGAAAAAGTGTAATATTCCCGCAAACAAGCAATCAAAAACGGCTTAAATGAAGCAATACTGCTTATGTCAATAAATGAAGCTTTACCTTCAAGACAAAACTTTGTGCCTTTCAAGTAACCAAGATTTAATTCTGTAAGAAGGTGATTCGAACTTTTAACGCGCAACCAGTAAAAATACCCCATTTTAAGAGCCTGCTGACGCGTAAACAAGCACGGTGACCCCATTTTTTTATTGCATTTTTATAATGTTCATATCATGAATGTTCATTGCGCCAAGTTTCAAAAAAAGTTTGATAGTAGAACAATTTCAAGGGAATTACCTTAATGGCTGTTGGCTGGAAAAGTTTTAATTCTGACCCCAAGTTTTATACACAAACAATTATTAAGTATCACCTGTTGTTGATATGAGCATATAATGTAAGAGTTTGTACGTTTTGTTTGAAATAAAACAAAGCATTTTTTGAAATTCAAGTGGCAATTTTTAAAGAAATCAGGCATTATTTTAGCATTTTTTGGCTTTATGCGAGAATTTCTAGTAGCATTAAATGCCAGTTTTACTATCACAATCGAGAAAGGCCTAAGTACGGCCCTCGACGCATAGGAAAGGATTTGTTTTCTGAGTAACATGTCTTCAGCAGTGCACTGAGTAGGAAAAAATATTTCTTATTTCAGACAAATGAGCAGCCAGATGAAAGACTTCCTAATGTCACACTACGAATCCCGCGAAAGCAAGCCTTGGAACATGTGGAAGACAATCAGGAAAAACCAGTTAGACCAGTTTGACGTGTCTGACGACGACGATGACTCGTCATCCGACGATGAAAACGAAAAACTCGCGCGCTTTTTGCAGGCACAATCGTCGAATCGTCGGAAAACGTTTGAGAAGTGGCTGACCGATAAAGAGGCGCAATTGGTAAGAAACCAAACGGCATTGGCAGGAAAGGCGAAAAAGGACGCCATGACTAAAGAGAGGGAGGCCAATAGGCGACAATTAACCGGAAAAACATTCCAAATGTGGCTTGAAGAAAAGAGCGAGTTCAAAAACCAGGAGTTTTTCAAGGGAAAAATCGCCGAGAGCGAGAATAGCGAGGAAAGAAAGGCGGAGGCGGTGAGGAAATATCAGGAGTGGCTGCGAGCTAAAGACAAGGAGGCCTTGGCTCGGGAGGATCGACTGAGGGAAGAGGCAGCGGCTAAATTTACAGAAACGAAGCAGAAAAGAGACGAAAAGATGCAACGAGCGTGGTACAAGAAAAAATTGACCGATATGTTTTAACTCCAAATACGCACGAGTGACAAATTTACACGGAATAAAAGTATTGCTTAATAGCTTCCATTTTAAAATCAAGGTAGTAATTAAAATTCATTAGAGTGAACAACTTGTTCTCACATGGAAGACTGACGTTTTCTCCTTCAATGAAAAGTTATACTGTAATTGATTATTGTGGTTTTAATTATTATAAATAATGTTTAAAATTTCGTCAAGCACTTACAATGGAAATTTTGTTAAGTCTTGATGATCTCCCAGAAAACTGTCTGCAGCCAGTGAGGAAGTTATCAGATCCGGTAAAAAGTTACGCAATTAGAGTAGATTTCAATTCAACAGCAGAGTAATCAATCCAGCCAATCACAAAGGACACAGACAATACAGTGAACCAATCAGAGCTCTAAGCAAATACATGTAGCCGACTCGAAGCGCGGGAAAACGTGCTCGAGCGTCTTGCTATGGTTTTGCTTCTGATTGGATAACACAGTGGCACGAGATTTTTAGCCAATCGCGTTGCGTAGTAATGTAAAACCGACAAATGCGAATTGCTTTCAACACCCAAGTGAAAACTGCTCTGAGATAGTCATCCACTAGGGCTGCTAACATTAGAACCTTATTTATTCAAAAACTTTGGACACTTGGTTGTAAATCAAGGGCAACATTAAATTTGTAATCAGAGCCTCAAAAGAGCTAACCTGCGATCAGGCCCAATTGTACCATCGCTGTTATGTCTTCTTATGTCGGCGCTCGCTACAATCATTTCGCCCTTCCCCCGGGAAAGGTCTACCAACGGAATGAAAATATAGCGTGATCGCAGGTTACAAAAGAGCTCGGTCACGGTGGTTTGAGTTATTCTGGCTGCGTACAAAATTACCCTTAAAGGGGCTCAGTCACGGCATCTTGAGTTATTTTGAACATCGAAAAAATAACCGCTAAATTGAAAGAAACCTAAAAATAACACTTTATAAAGATAGAAAAACATCAAAGAGATAATAATAAACCATAAAGGAACAAGGATGGTTAAGGATGGAGAAGATTGACACGGATTGCAAACAACGAATTTGAAAAGTTTAGCTAAGCTTTTCAAACGTGACTGAGCCCCTTTAAATAAAAGGAAGCCTGAAAATAATAGTTTACTAAGATAGTAAAACACCAAAGAGATAATACTAAACCATACAGAAACAAGGACGATAAAGGACGGAGATTAAAAACTGAAAACTTCATCTCAAGTCATACTGTTTTATTATAAAATGTTAATATACATTTCACATTCACCGCACTTCTTCAAATGCAGATAAGAACACTGAGTGATCAACACTTTTTAGAGTCATGTATGTCTGTTTCTCTGAAGAACATTTCATTCTCATATCGCCACAAAAGGTAATATCTAGAAATGTTTGCACATTATTAAATACCTGATAAAAAATTAATGAGTAATTAGTTAAAAATGCCTAGGATTCAAACAAATTCCTATTTTATTCTCATTTTTTGTTCACTTTCCCAGCCTCTCACATTTTTTTCTCATTTTCGGTTTTTGTTACAGTGCAAAAATATTTTATTTAAAAAAGTTAATTATACAGTTCACGTTCTTCTGCGAAAGTTACTTACTATAAAAAAACCAACCACAAATACCCAAACTTTTTTTGCAACAATGTGAAAAGCCCTTCGAGTCAACCCTTTCTAATGAAAAGTTATTTATTCAAATAGTTTTCGCGGAAAATTTGTCACGCCCTATTGCGTAATAACCAATCAACCAATCAGAGCGCAGCTCAGTCATGCTCATTTACATGTCCTTTTTGAGTTCTGAAGAACCTTTGACAACAATGGCGGAAAGCGTGCGGGGAAATGTATTTGCGTGAGGGGAAATGTATTTGCGTGCGGAGAAATGTATTTTCGCGGGAAAGCCTGTTCTAAAAATAATTCTTACTGGAAAGGGTTGATTCAAGGGTACAGCACATATGTAGGCTCCGAGTAGTGGGCTCCTGCCTAATTCCTATATTATAAATTCCTAACTAACACAACCACTATGTAAAAAATAGAGATTAAAATGCTAACCTACTTGACTTATGGAAATTCCAAAACTATCTTCAATGTACTCTTTATTTCAGATGTCTGTTTTATTCAATGCAAAGAAACCGAAACAGGAAACAAATTCCCAGCTATGTCAATCTCGAATCGTCCATCTTGAACAGCAGCGTCCTGTCCCTCCCCCTGTAAGTATCCTAGACACGCTGGGCGGCCGAGCTTGAAGCTGTAACAAGCACTTGTTGTTGATCCCGCTAACGAGCCATTTCTTAGAATAGGCTCCCCTCCCCACGGGTAGTTGTTGTCGTCGTGTTCTTGAAGAGCTATATGCACAAGACGTTTCTTTGATTGTTGGTGTTGACCATCAAGAAGCGCTTGTTTTCCGACAAAATCGTAATTCTGAGAAAGAAAGCGGGGAGAAAAGCGAGTGGTTCGTTGAACGAAGAGAGAAAACCGGATGATCGCGGTTATGCAGAAATCAAACGGGATTAGAAATAGTGCTGGTGATGGTGATGGTGCTGGCGATAACATAAGGACAGCTTACACAGATGAGGAAAGAGTGCAATGCGCCTTTTTTTCCGAAAAGCCATAGCGCCTTTACGCAGAAGTTACAAGCTATTACATTCTGTGTGTTAAGTCCAGACCTCAGTGGTTAGCTATGAATTTTACATTACTTCTGTGCAGGTGAAAACACAGCCTGAGTGATAACCAAGCAAAAAAGAGCATTCTCAATAGCACGAAACAGCTCTACACCATCCTAATTTTCTGTAAAATTACTGTAAGTTACAAATTATTAGCATGCACTTTGGCGCTCGTAGTTTTATAAGCGCTGTCAAAATTGACGACTACAGAGATAAGTATTCTCAATGGTCTTCCGAACAACGAAGCTAAAGCAAAGTTCGTTCATCGCCCTGCTTCCTTCGTTTCGTACCAGTTATTTGGCCCGTAATGCAAAGTACTGGGGAATACCGTGACTGACCATTGCGTGACCACTGTAACGCGAAAAGTCACAGATACCAAAAAGACCTTAACAAAAGTCCATTTGTTGGTAACTAGAGCCAATGAGTGATAAACGTCTAGCAGCGTGTACTAAGTTGTAATGTTCACACTATACCTTATTCAGTTGAACTCTCTCCATAATCCCTGCCTCCCGTGGAGTGATAAAAGACGACAGCTCGCCTCCCACTTGAGGAATGACTCTCTCGATACGCAAGCAGTCCACCACTGAACGGCCCGCGTTTCTGACACCCAGATCCCTCCCGGCCTCCATCAGATCACGGTACAAACAAACTGCCAACTGCATGAAGAAAACAGGGCATAAGGCCCAGTTACGAATCTGTCATCTTACAACGGTAGAACGTCTAACTCATGACAAAAGAGGCCGTTTTGAAGCCATATAGCCAACAGACAGCCATTAACTTGAGCTTAAGGGGCAAGAAGTGAAAAAGGGCATTTCTACTCCCCCGCTGGACGGGAGATGTTAGGGTAAACCCCTGTGTAATGTGAGGTTACCCTCACATATCACTGGTACCCATTTCCATGCGTAGGAGTAAAGTGACTTTTTCGACAAAACAAGATCCGGGCAAATGCTAAAACCCAGTCCCCTCGACCGGGAGTACAACCTTAAGAGAATCAGTTTTCACTTGAGTATTGAAAGCAAGTCGCAATTTCTAAGCGAAGCGATTGGCTGAAAAACTGGCTCCACTTTGCCATCCAATCAGAAGTAATAACCAATCGTGATTCTCTCGCACAGATTTTCCCGCCCTTAGCGGCTGGTACATATGTTGGTTTTGGGTTCTGATTGCTTCACTAGATTACCCATGCAATTTGTGATTGGTCGGAGTAATAGAGACGCAACCCTGTTTGTACTCTGGTTTTGGCAGTTTTACGACACCCAACTGAGAACGGCTCTACGTGACATGTTTAAATCTTATGAGCATATCAATGTATGTATTCAATGCAGTAACTCACCTCTGAAGGAACCAAGAGCTTCCAGTCATTCTCCTGGTCACCAAACCAACTGGTCCTGAAAACCTTTACACCTGATGCATAACCCAAGTCAATGTCCTGAAAGTAAAGCATGTTTTCAAAGTAAGAACCATAATTAAGTAATGATCCGTGCAAGAACTAGGCAAAAGAACAATAGACCGTGGCAATAGGGGGAGTTATTATTTCGGCGCTGATCACTCGAATCAAATTAAATTCAACGTATGTGATTGGTCCACACGCAAAAAGCTTGAAATTTGAATTTCAAATTGAAAAGTAGATACACTGCAATCCGTTCGAATATCTTTTTATTTTGGATTTGAATTCGTTGCATTTGTAAATTTAACATATCTTAAACTGACAAAATTTCGATGCGCCAAAAGGCTAACTTTTGATTGGCGCATAGAACAATGCTAAAATTTTACCGGGAGATAGATTTTAGAGAGATGGGGCACATATCAAAAAAAAATTTTGTTGATGTCACTTTTTTATTGCTTTTTTCTACGATTTTTCGATATCAGCCAATCAGATGCGCCGATTTAATTGAATTTAAAAATTATTCTTTCCCACCTCTTAATCGATTTTGCCAATTGCCTGCCTAGTTTTTGCTCGGATCATTACTTAACTCATCGCCAATCGATGAGCTTGGGAACTGGTGCCTTACAGGTTGGCAGAGGGCCTGCGCACTTCGGGCACAGCAAGGAGGTATTCATAGCAACCCTGCGAGCGGGAACCACCCCTGCACGCAACTGCCACATGGCACCGTCACACTGAAAAAAAATACTTACAGTGGAAAAAAATACTTACCAAGAGGGCGGGAGGGCTAGGAGCAAGAATCCGAAACGATTCACAGAAAATTAAGCTACAAATAGCTGACAGCAGCCAGAGATCCGCCAAGATCAGCACAGAATGCGCATGATCCGCAAAGATCAGCTCGGAATGCAAATGATCCGCAAAGATCAGCTGAAATGTGACCCGACAAAAACGTCTGCGAGCCACGAAGCGTGCTGCAAGCTCCTAGGGGCCACCCCGCAGGTCACGTACGCAAATGGGGCGACCGCTGACTGCATTGGCTCGATATTAACTTTGCCTAAATTTCATTTAGCCACATTAATAACTGAAAAGGGTGATCGACCGGTCGACTGGTTTCATGGTTTATCATCCTAAGTTCACGGGTAGCTTTACAAATCTGAATACAGCTAATCCACGATTAAAACCACCTTCGAATCGCGAAGGTTACTTGACAATTCAAGCGAGGGTTTCTGCTAGTTTAAGTCGTTTTCCTAGGCCATACAGTTTTTCTTTCACTTATCTTCAAACTGATCAACTTTCAATGTCGAACTTCCAGACCTAAAAAAGCCACGAAAAATATATGTACGTTCCTTCCACGTTAAAATTAGTTTAGCTCTAATGCTTATAACGAGAGTATTTTACCTTTGCATTGTTCACCGGAAATTGGCTATCGTCCAAAGAAGTCTGGGTCAGACTTTGGAGCAGTTGGCGCGAATTCGGGCCCAGTACCCCTAGGATAACGTATCCTGATTGGATGTTGCGGAATGTGATCGTAGAGCCCGAGGGGATGTTACGTGAAACCAGTGCTTGAGCAATGGTTACGCGCTCTGAATCATCCAGCAAAAGTAGAAATCTGTTTGAAAAAGAAAACACGGCGCATGTTAACAGTTTAACTTGAAGAGATCAATGGTAGATAATATCGAAATAGTTGGGAAATTTACGATGTCTACAATTATTGACAAAAGTCTTGAGATAAATTTGCACTTTTGGCACTTTTGGCACTTTTGGCACTTTTGCGCACACGCCAGATGCGAATACAACTTCACTTGCCTAACCTCGCCCTCCCCCCCCCCCCCCCCCACCACATACAAGGTTGAAAACTAGTACCTGCAATTTCTCCTGATTTTCAACATTGTCTTGGGTGGGGAGAGGGAACAGCAACGCGTTTTTAAAAGGAAAGCAGCACTTTTTTTAAACTTAAGAAGTCAGTAAACACAGATAATTCGTTACATTTTGTAAGTGTCCCAAGGACTTTAGTTTACGACTGTAGAATTCTGTAGATAAACGAAATTGATTTTCTCACTTGTTTTGTGCATTTCTTATCACAGTGCCGCTCAACTCTATTCCTCCGTGCTTGTTTAGTACCAACGTACGTACAGTACCCCCCACAGGAAGGGCAACATCATTGGAACACAGGTACTGCAGAAATGTTTCAACCTCTCCATCTGTGGTGGACTGTGCACAGAAACAACAGGTTGTAATGATGGGCGCTCTACTGCAATTGTTGCTTGGTATCCAAATACAGTTGTATAGCCCGCAAAAGTTTGAAATCATCATGCATCAAATATGTAAATTCGTTCCATACATAAAACACCGATTGCCCATTTGATCAAATCGACTGCTGTGTGCTTTGCTCAATTTGAAAAAAACAAAGAAACCTACGAAATCTGGCCAGCAATATTTGTGACTTTATAACGTAGGTAATGGATGCGTTAGTCTTAGCTTTTACGTCAAACCTCTTAGGAATTTCAAATTTATTCAGCAAACAAGGAGTTTTGTTCTAAAACCATTACATCTGAAAGAAGAGAGCTCAATGTTTTCAGTGGAATATTTCTATGTTCATGGAAACTGGAGCACTGCCTGGTCGTTTCATGTCTTTTACCATGTGGTAAAATCATTGATTTGTTACTTAAACTTAGACATGGCCGAACACAAAAAGGTACGTCTTTTACTAATCAATGTCTACTTGTCGTACCTCAATTTCAAACAGACCGAGAGAAGTCAAGTCCACCACAGCCACCCCCTCAGTGCACGCTGTGTGCTCCACCTCTGTACTACCAAGCCAGCTGGGTTTGCCAAAACCGTTCCCACCGGAGTGGTCTAGTTGAAAAAATGAAACCTCGCATATAACTCAGAGTTGATAGGTATAGACACAAAACAGAACAGTTCTGCTGAACAGACGGGTGAGGTTGCTCTGAAAAATTTCATATTGATCACGTGACGCCTGATTGGCAGTTCTTTCCATATAATTTATTGGCGCGAAAGAAACAACCGAGCCTGGTCGCTACAAGGATAAAGCTGAACTAACATTTTACCAGTTATGTAATGAAACGAAGCAGAACAGACGGACAAACACTTATAATGGGAAGGTGAAGAAAATGTCCTATACACTGGACGATAACAATGTCGTAAAACCGGGTTTCAGTTATAAAACTCTTTCAATGCATGTAGTCTGTGGGTGCAGTAGAACGTTTCACAAAGTCTTCCACCAGCGATGTAGACTTCCAGTGACGCAAGCCAAATTTTTGCCACTCATCTCTTTTTTGGCAGTCTCAATTTTTACGTTAAATCCCAGTCACAGGAATTATATCATTTCATAGCTTGATCATACGTATGCATCTATTCTTTTATGCTTTCAACTCGTCTAATTTACATAATTCTTAAATTTCTTTGGCGTTGCAATTGGCTTTGTTTTTGTTATTATTGGTATTGGTATCGTTATCGTTACAGTTATCGTTATCGTTATCGTTGGTGTTAGTGTTATCATTATTATTGTTATCATTTCTCGAGCGCGAGAATTTCATATAGAAATAGACACGCCTATTTACTACGGGTAGGGACGACAACGTTCAAACAATTCATCATTACCTTGTCCTGGAAGAGAAAACCACTTAGCAACCTCCCATCCCATCTTATCACCCCATGATGCACCGGCGGCATCCAACTCTGAGAACAGTGGCGAGCACCTGAGCCCGCGCGCACGGATCCGCTCTGAGTACGGGAACCGTAAAAGGTAGTGCCAGCTAAGGGTCTCTTTAACGCACTCTTGTAAGTAACGTTTATTGTTGTGATGAGGGGCAAAGCGACGAATGTCCACAGACGAGAGATCCATTGTGGGCTCCCCAGCTGTGATCCATTCTGCAAGGGCCATGCCCGCTCCTCCTGCATTGGCGATACCACCAGAATTGAAGCCAGCGGCTACATAGAAATTACGAACCTGAAAATAAAATGATTTTAATCATTTTCCCAAATAAGTCCTCCTTTTTCATTCAAAAATTTATTAGAAGTGATTGAAGGCCTTCTTACCGACATGTTTGTCTCTTTTTGTCCATGAAACGAAATCGAAAATGATTTCACCAAGCACTGCACTATGAAAACCCTGAGAAACTTTCCGTCATCTTTGAGTTACGTCAGTGTAAGATAGTTTTGGAAACTACCTGTGACCAAAACAATAGCCACAACAGCCTAGCAACCCTTTTCTCTTTTGCAGACCTTGGCATTGATTTTTCCTGCCTCATCTCAAACCAAACAGCTAAACTTGACAGAACAAGAGGTATCCCAGGAACTTGGAGTTTAAAATTTTTCCTTGTCCTCGTAAACAGAAACTAGTACCAAGCTAACTAGCCTGCGAAAACAGCCGTCCTTCTTCGCTCCCGGCCCGAGTGGCGTTTCGCGTGAAACGCCACTCGGGCCGGGAGCGAAGAAGGACGGCTGTTTTCGCAGGCTACAAGCTAACAAGCTTCTAACGAAATCAGGATGTCATCCTACAAGTAAACGCAACTTAGGCAGTTGAGAAAGTAATACCCGAAAGAAAATTCAGGCTTAAACGGGATTAGAAGTTGCTTTCATAACTGCGACGATCTTCATAAAGGCAAGACTTATGCCAGCAGTTCAAACAATCTATTTCATATATTTACGTGCTTCTCTTTGTTATCTAAGGGTATATATTAACAATATTAAAGCATCGACCAGCTCCCAGTTGTCTTGATCGCTCACTAGTCTGTCAAGCACTGCACTGATAACGGAGACGTCGCGGATAAGAATCCTGTTTAAGCGCGAAATTTTCTCCCTGGTTTTCAAGTATTTTCGCAACTGCCTTGGTAACGTTCATAAATGCGACGATGTAGTATATCTTTCTCCCACATATCAAATATATAATATTTCATAAATTCACTTGCTTGAAATGAAAATGGTTTAGCTTATCGTCTGCACATCGCTGCGTGGTTTTAACCTACCTCAGGCACTTCACCTAGCAAATAACGCGAGTCAGGAGTGAAGCTCTCCGGGCCATTGATCATGCTACGAATCTCTGCCTTCTCTATTAAAGGCATGCGGTGAAGGATCTTGTCCATCAACTCACCTGTAAGGAAGATAACGTTTGAAAATGTGTACTGCGACTTCCGTCTTTCATGCAATCAAAATATGAGCTTACATCTATTACTAAATTGCCCAAAACGAGAGTTACCTAGTAAATGAAACCACATTGAGGGAAAGGGGAGTCAGAAGTAACAAAGTGAATATAATGTTCCGGTAGTGTAGCAGCTCTCGTAAGCTTGTAATTCTATTTGTCGTCGTCGCAGTAGCTGTTATTGTTTTAGGGCTAGGGCGCATTGTTTCTGTTGTTTGTTCTATTGTACTCTCGAAGGGTAGCAAGCCATTCATGTGAGACCTTACGAGAGCTGCTACATCGCCCTAATGTTCCGGAGAATTTTGAAAGGAACGTATTCAAGGCCACAGAGTCTCACCCCTAGCCAGACGGAGTCGCAAGTAGAGGCAAGTTGAAAACTTGGGTCTACTTGCGACTCCGTTTGGCCAGGCCTTACGAGCACTTAAGAAGACTTGCGCTCAGTTTGGTCGAGATCAAATCTGCACGCAAGTCGACGCAAGCTTTTCACCGTTTGGCCACCCAACCCAAGTCAACGCGAGTTGAATAACGTCATTAAACTATTATTAGCCAAAGAAATACAGGATATGCCTTCCTTGATGTGGGTTTTTCGTGACTTGCGTGTACTTGCGAGGAAACTTGCCAGTCCGTTTGGCCACCCAACGCAAGTTCAACTTACAGGCTGATGCTTTTCTCCTCTTGAAGTCCTCTGTTGTCTGTCTTAAGGTCCCACACCCGGCATTTCTGAGATCAAACAACACTGTACACTAACTAATAATACATCAAAATACACTTACCGAAGTGATCCCAGTTTTCTGGTAGCAGCTGATATTCAAATTTTTTAGGGATTCCTTCATGGAAGACTGGGAGGCTCTCCATTTCAAAGCCTCCACTCATCAATCCACCGCTCCACTCCCGAAAAAACACCTGGCCATCATGATCTCGAACCACTGGCAGTGAGGAGGGTACACCGTCTATTGGCTTGGTTACTATATACAGATGTTCCGTGGAATGAAGGGGAAAGGACACTTTGGGCTCACATTTCTGATGATAGACAGAGTTAAAAGTGGAAGTTTCAAAGTTTAGCAGGAAATCCAACAAGATTTAGAGGCAGATCAAGGTCTTATCAGGACAGGTGGTGATTGCAGAATCAATGGAGCATGCCCCCCCCCCCCCCCCCCTTCCACCCACAATTTACTGACCAAGATTTTTCTCTGCGTCAAATATGGTAGTCTCCTAAGCAGCTGTTATATGGGTTGAAGTGGCAGAGGAGCATTGCATGACAACAGTTGGCTAGGGTACAAGAATCATGTGGGACTTACATGTAAATCCAAGGAGAGAAAACTGGCATGGAGACCCGTAACTTACAGTATGTGCAGATAGGTTGAGGCTGGTAAGATATTTATTGTATCTTTACTCTGCATCTGACTGGTTTGGGAAAGCATTTAAAATTATGCAGAATGGTTTCAGTGTTAAGCAAGTTCCCCTACAGTAGAATATGAACTCTTAAATTAACCAATCACAGTGTGCGTCAACATAGAGAGATATAACAACCTGTGTGTTTTTGATTTAGAATAATCAGTAGGAGAAACAACATCAAACCTGAAATCATGCAGTCAAGTACATATGTATGATCAATATTGTGTGAACATTGGTTAACAAGT
>JAHPZR010052663.1:17500-19491 GCA_019787425.1 Platygyra sinensis
ACAGACATTTTTAAACAACATTTAAAAAATCCTTTTAAACAAGCTTTTTAACTTTTTAATTTTTGGATGATTTTAAAAGTTATTGATGTAATTTACAATGTTGTAGAACCTTTTGCTTTTTAAAATATCTTTTTAATGTAAAGCGCCATGGACAAATAGTGGATTGTGCGCTATATAAATATTTTTATTAGTATTATTTATTATTGTTATTATTAGTCCAGGAACATAATTTCACAAAAATGGAACAGGCAAATTTTGCAGGACAAACGTTTTGTTGATAAATCAAGACTGAGAATTCAACTTAATTCGTTTTCCATTTTTGGAGCTAAATAGTGGAATTGCCTGAAGCCTGAACTGCATAAACTTAAGAAAAAACCTTTCAAAAATAAAATTCATCAATTTTTACTTTTGGTACTTGGTAATGAGGATGATTATATGTTGATGTCCCTACATTAATGTTAAAAATTACTAATCATTCATTAATTAAACTCTAGTAGCTATTATTATTAATTTCTTAAGTTCTATGTCTTATTATACAATGTAGGTTCTTGCTCTTCTCATGTAAATCCTAGCTATTTGTGAAAATATGTGTATACCTATTTCTATTTTTTTATTTACCTAATTTTATTATTGATATATTTTTGCTAAATTTATAGTAAGTTATACAACCCGCCCCGATTAGCGTTGCTGCATGCGGGTTGTATAAATTTATAAATTTGTTTTATGTAAATCGTTCAAATAAAATGATGACGATGATGACGATGATGATGATGATAATAGGATTTGGGCAAATCGAAACATTAAAGGGAACAAAACTTGGATCAACAAACAGTAATACTGTTATTCTGAGAAGTGGCAGGACTAACTAACTTTCCATAGCAAAAGTGTCCAATTTGCCACTGAAAAAAACGATACAACAAAACAAAAAAATGAAACAGACAGTCAATATGAAATTCAAGTCTGGAAACTTAAGAGAGCAGGTCATGATAATTGGTGCATTTTACAAGTAACAGGTTGAGAATGTGGAAGGAGATTTTTTTAAATCAATATTGTTACCCTTAGAAAAGAAAACCCAAAGAAAATGCAATGGAAAACCTCTGTCTTTATCTTCTGGTCATACCTGCCGATAGCTGCTCTCCTTTTCAAGAGAGTCATACGTTCCTTGCTCTGTGCCACAACCAATCCACCACACCTTTTAAAACCTGTAAATTACAATTAAATAAAGAAAGCAAAAATATTTATCTACCCTTGTGCTCTGATCCTAACAGCTGTCACATACATGCGCGATGCTTACAACATGAGTTACAGTATCGCTCAGAACTTTAGCGAACCTAAAACGCGAGTATTAAACAAACCCCTAACTCATTAAAATGGCCAACGCGTTATTGCCAACGCAAAAAGGCCACGTGTTAAATTGCCAACGCAAAAAGGCCACGCGTTTTTGCCAACACCTTAGCCTTTGTTATTCATAACCAATATTCCTTTTGTGATGCTTTGTTACGGCAAACAAAGCACGACTTCAGTTCAAAACAAATGCATGATTTGTAAATCCATGCAAAAGCGAAATTCAAACGAAAACACAGTGAATTACAAGCACAGTGAAAAATTTGACCATTCACAGAACCGCTTTGTAACGCTACCACTGAAATAAGGCGCCTAATGATGTTGCCTCATAACGCGGCACAAGTTTAAATCTTGGAATTATCATTGGTTCACCTTGTTGTTTATTCCGCTTACCACAGAAAGACAAAACCGTCTTCTGCTGATTAAAAATTACGAGCTTTTGACTACCCGAACTGCAGTCTTCAACGGGTAAAATGAATGAGTAAAAAGCGTGAATTGCGAAATTATAAAAATGTATTAATAATTATGAACGTTTGTTAAAAAGAATGTTGTATTGTCCAGGTAACGGTGATACAACATCAAAAGAGACCAAAACTGATATCAAGA
The DNA here is from genome assembly GCA_019787425.1 of Platygyra sinensis. Taxonomy (NCBI): domain Eukaryota; kingdom Metazoa; phylum Cnidaria; class Anthozoa; order Scleractinia; family Merulinidae; genus Platygyra; species Platygyra sinensis. The sequence goes on from JAHPZR010052663.1 coordinate 19,451, forward strand.
TTGATGATAATGAAGTTTTGGTCTCTTTTGATGTTGTATCA
>JAHPZR010052664.1:0-12500 GCA_019787425.1 Platygyra sinensis
TAATTGAGTCTTCCTCTATCGCTCACGGAAAGGAACAGCGATCATTGCTTTATAAGCAGGACGAAGAATAGCTTCATAAAAGGCTGTTTTAATTCTTTGTTTGTGTTGTTCACATCCCTGCCTTTTCTCACTGTCGGAAGACCTTTGATAACCAATTTATAAAAAGCGGGGCAGCTAGATAACAGAAGTTCAAAAAGAACTGGATTAGGATCAAGCAACACTCTCTTGGCCGCATAGCAGTTTCATTTGAAAATGTTCTCACGACTCGCCACCATTTTCCTGGTCGTCCTTGTCGCTGCCTCCATGATTCCTCAAACTCAAGCGTTTACAGCTGGAGCTGGGAATATCGGTAATGGCAAGCGAACAGTGGATCATAAGAACCAGGTATATTAACACCTTTGCTTTCTTACGTTTGAACAAATGTGACAGGTTTAAAATTTTCTTTTTGGTTTGAAATATATGCCCATTAAATTTTTCACATCTTAAGTATTAAACTTGACGAATGTTTTCACGCCAAGGTGTTAAGATTTGTATTAGCGTGTGGATGATGGAAATTAAATCCTTCCCACTTATAGAGACAACGTTTTCTAGTTTGAAAGCTGTGTTCATTTTGCTTTTGTCCAAAAGCTTGTAAATCTTTATCTACACCTGTAACTAAGTAGCAAAACATAGTTATTTCATCAGGTTTTGTGCTTGTTACGGATTAGATCGTTAATATCAACATTGCAGAACCAAAATCTGCCAACCTAATGACCATTAATGGCAAGCTTTTCAGTGGACTGCACTTTCAAAGGGAAAGTCAAAACTTTCAGATGACGCTTTAGGTCACGTTTGGAAGACCAAGGAACGCGTTTTTGGGATTTATTCTGTACAAACGCTTTTCAAAGTAATTTCAGTTTTTCCGCATAAACGCCATTTTTCAAATCGCCCAAATAATACTCAGGTACAGTGGAAATTTCTTAGGATAACATTTTGCCATCCTCTAGAAGTAAGCAATTTCTCATGTACTCACAGCTCACTTTTTCAGTGTCTGCAAGTTTCTAAGACTTAAGTGAGAAAAAACTCTTGGAAAATGGCTGTCCTCCAAAAGACAAAAAAATGTGATGTACTTTTATTGCTGACACATTCCTGTTAAAACTCGCAATAACACTCTTATTTTCATCATAAAAATTGCCTTCACATTTATTTAATAAAGTGAGTTTACAATTTTTGGTGGAACGATTACACAAAAAAGCTCAAAAATGCCTTTTGCCGCGGAATCTTTTGATTTTGGAAAAACTGAAAATACGTTGGAAAACCGACGTTTATAGTTTTCTTGATCTTTTTGACGCTTCGACTACCACACCTATTTTTATGAATGTATGATTCATTCCTCTCTTTTTTTGTTCATTACATGCTTTGTTGATCTGTTAATGGTTTGCTTTTATGAACAACATTAAGAAATAAAGATATACAAATTACACTGTGAACTTTTAAAATATAATACAATTAAAAAAGTGTATATTAAACTTTGTATGCCTCTGCCAAATTTATGAAAAACAAAAGAGACATTTCCGTCAATTTTCTGAATTTACTCTTCGTAATTGTTTAGATCACACCTTTGAATTGCTATTTACGTCTTATTTGAAAAGTGAAAATAATCAGTGCTAAAGACATGGTTTTATTGCATTAAAATTTCGTCGAGCGAAGATCTACATTCCGGACATTTCAGTGGATGATCAGTGTCCCTACGTTTACCAGAGCAGTCGTTGAAGTTAATCTTCATGATATCAATTGATTTCCGTCTTAACACAGTAATACACCACGTTTTCTCAGTTTAAAGTAGGGGAGTTTTAGATAATAAGCTCTATTGCAAGTTTGTTGCGCCTTAAATCTTATTAGCGACCAGAAATAAACACAGCTGCCTAAAATTTAAGCAAAGTTGGGTCAAAGATACTTTAGGCTTTAAAGACACTTACTGCAGTTTACGAGAAGAGACTGAAAATATACTAGGTTCACAGATTGTGCATGTGGCTACTGTTACCAATGTTAAAGATTGAGTTCCATATAGACTATGTCGGAATTCCTCTTTGAATTGTATTTGGAATTTAAAAGACGGGCCAGAATACACTATAGAGAAGCATTCTGAAAGCCAGAACTGGATGATAATTTCAGGCAGAGTTCCCTGCTGGATTTTAATCCATTGTTATCAGTGATGGTGATTGGCACATTGTTAAGTGATGGTGATTGGAACTCTGCCTATTCTCTTGAGTATATCGGTAACTACTTAAGCTCCGAATTTTGTATGCATTTTCAGTCCGATGAAGGTATAGTTTATACCGAAATATAACTGTCACCTAAGGACGTTCGCACCCATTGCTACTGCGCATCTCTAGTGCGCACGCTATTCATTGGTCACGCGCGTGCCAGGTCATTTTCAAGCGCGCGCACCGAGTCGAAAACTCAACAAAATATAGAGCTGATGACCTTTGCGTTAACTTTGTGTGCGAATATTTTTGTTGGATGCTCGGTGACCCCCACTTTTTTTTCGGCAGATCACTTCCTTTTCTGATTCTTTCCATTATACTAAAAAACAAAAAAAATCTGTACGTGGGAAGTTTTAATTATTTCTCATATACTATTCAAATAGGGTCGAATTGGTACATGGATACAGGGGTGCGTAACTTAGAAGTTGTATTTTTTAAGGCTAATTCTAGCTGATTTAATGGCATATGTAGCAAAGATCTATCAAATAGGCCTATATATGCTGTGTTAAACACACATAACTTAGAGATGATTCTTCAACTTAAATATATGCCGATAGTAATGAATCCGGCCGGAATCGCCTCAGTGGCTGGAAATCCTAGAAATGCTATGATCTGTTATGCGCCTTATCTTCAAAACGAGATCGGTGACCCCCGATTTTTTTTTACGTTTTTCATCTAATCTTATCATTTTCTACCTGCAGTCAAAGTTTTAAAAAAATCTGTACGTGGGAAGTTTTTGGGCGCGAACGTCCTTAAGATCTTGGTTTTCGTTCATTTGATGTCAAAATTTAAAGACACGATGAATCTACTCGGTCTATCGTTCATCTTATATGTCCAGAAGCATTCTGCCCTGCATAGTTCGCGACAAGTGAAAAGTGGTGTCTTTAGGTGTCTATTGGTTTAACCAAGATAACAGCGCTGCACATGTAAATCAAATTACGTCATGTGAACATAGTGCTGGGAGGATGTTCGTGCAGAACTTATCTGCTTGATTGAAAGGAGTTGTAGTTACGAATAAATTATTTCGATTTTAATTCTAGATTTCATTTTTTAATACCTTACAATGTCATCTTTATTACTTAATTTGCTCTATTGTTGTTACTGCTACTATGAGTTTTAACGCAATGGCATATATAAAAAATTTATCATTGATTTACAAATATGAATTGATTAAGTGAATTGAGTAAAATGGTGAAACCGATCCTTCGGGCTGCGAGAAGAGATAAGACAGAAATTAAATAAAATATTAACAACAGTTTATGTATTATTTCATATCTGTCTTACTGATCTCCCCTCCGAGCAGTCAGGACTAATTTCTCGATTTCATTTCACCATTTCGACATATGTACCGATCCAAGCACTCCTCACTGTTTTGTCGCTGTGGTTTTGCAGCAAGATAAGTTTTAACCAAAACGTGCCGTTCACTTAGCTATGACAATAACCAAAGCCTACATGTAGTATCCCTCTTGCTCCATTAATCTTATACAGCTGTTCTCAGCGAGAAAAAGAGCGACTTTTAATCCTTTCCTCAAAACAAAATAAATGACAGACCGGAGAGAGAGGCTTCCTTTTTACTGATTTGGTTTTAAATGACCTGCACGGAAGAAATAAATTTGCGACTGTTAAAACTGGAAATAATTTTAAACGTCAAGCACGTGGAATTACCTGCGGACGTTACTGGTCTAATTCCGCAAACATTGATGATAACTTATCTCTTAATCGCTATCTTAAGTGCTTCCTTTTCAAGTTATGTAAGACTGGTTTCCTTATTTATTTTTTCTAACTTTTTTAATGTTTTTCTGTAATGTTTAATTTTCCTGTGATTAACAAACGGAACAGAAATACAGATTCACTAAAGAGTAAAAATCTTCAAAGCTGGAATAAGTATGAAGCCAAGACACAAGTTACCAGTTAGCCGAGTGCTGGTGACAAAATTTACGTTAAATAATTTCTTAGCCATTGTTTTCGTTCTGAATCGAGTTGGGGGAAGGAAAAGCATAATTAAACGAAATAGAAGCAGCAATCAGGTCCTATTCTCTTGACAGTTTTCTCTTTTGAGCTGTCTTTTACTGATTCCGTTTTCAAAACCTTTGTCGTTATTTAATGAGGAAAACTATGTTCAATACCGTTTCCTTTCCAACGTGTCAGTTCATTTAGCTCACTGAAAATGATTCAATTCACTGTGTTAATAGCCAGCTGCACTCTAAGGTGGCACGATTGTGACCTAAGCAAAGTTCATTAATATTTTTTGTTTCCAAATTAAAGCGAGTATTAGTAGCTGATAATTTGCTGTTGATTCTACCTGTTTTAGCATTCTGATAAAGAGACAAACGTGTGCGTTTTATTTGCTTGTGAATCACTCGTCAAACAGCGTATTTTTTAATTGGTCCTTCCAAAAGATTCCCATATGTTTCAGATGTAAAAATAGTAGTTTGCTTAGAAATCGACAAATGGAAAATTGCACAGAATGAGCTGTTTTGCTGATTTTTGAAAATTGTTAAACCAATAAAAAACAAAAAGAGAAAAAGACAAGTTTATGCCAACAAATAGACAGCGTTGACACAGGTTTATTAGTGACATTAAACTAGAAAAGTATAACTGGAAAGTTTTCAAATAACATGCTGTGATAGCTAAAGTATAACGTTAAACAGTTATCTACTGCTTTGACAAAGTAACTGAAATTGTAACTGAAAGTCGAAATACCGAGAGGTCAGGCTTAAACCAACTACTCTTTACCGGAAGAAAATACCATAACATAGGAAACAGACGCTTCCTAAGTAATGTTTGTCGGCAAATTGGTTGAGTACTAAAGCTTACAATGTATATCTTAAACCTTAACATATACAATAGTTTAACCATTTCCCTAAAGCCTTATTGTTGGCTGAATGCTTAATGAACGGGTAGAGTGTTCTTTGGAATAATCTGTGTTTTGTATATGAAGACAAACCGCACCGATGATACACAAACTGGATAAACGTGGGCATGTTCTAGAAGATTTACCCATTTATTCCGTCGTCACATCAAGAGTAATTCGTTCGTGCTATTCCTTAATTATTCAGAGCTATCCCTCCGGCAATAAACAAAACCAGCTCAAAATAGTCACTAACAACAGTTCTTTTCAAAACTGCCTTCACTCTCACGATTACACTATACGAATTAGTAGTACACCTGGGTTCAAACCATTTACTACGAAACATCTCCGTGGAAAGTAACTTTTTCATTGATGTACTGATAATCATAAAACGACGTGTGTGGTTTAAAAGTCTAAACAACCTTCAGACATATTCAAGTACAGAATTCTGAACCAATTGAATTTATGATGGTAAACCATTAGGAAAATATTAAACTTCCTTTGATATTTAGGCTAGAATGTAACTGAAAATTAACTTAAAATTTCCTCGCAGGGGAAAATATGAATAACTGCTAATGATTAGTAAGTAACGCACGTTATTTCTTACACTGCTTTCAAAGTTGCATATTTCAACCGAAGGCTACTCTCCGCGAGAACGTTTTATCTAAGCACTTTTTTCAAACAAATATGCCTTAAAATCTCAAAGCTATGGCTGTTACAAAACATTCGTGATTAAATAAATGCAGTATCGTAAATAGCATTGAATAGCTTTACTTTTAAATTACCGCCGATTCACATTAAAATCCTAATTCAATTAAAAACACAGACGCATGCTTGACACGTTTTACTCCCACTAAATGAAATACTGTCACTTATCGCCTTCTCGTGCGTTAATTCACTTGTGGGCTGCACAATATCTCCCTAATTCCGTCTCCTCTCTTTTGCTCACGGGGAAGAACATCATTATTTCATAAAGAGGAACTAAAGCTAAGAACGCCGCTTTATTCTTTCCAGTGAGAAATATCTCGTCAAGGCCCATTGATATTTTATTACCGGTTATACCGGATTACCGCACCGTGTCCCGCTCAATGGAGTGAACCGGAAGGATTTTGATCACAGATTAATATAAAAGCGGGCAGTTGAAGAGTAGAAACCCACATCACAATAGGATTAGGATTAGACAACACTGTCTTCTTGACTGCAATACTTTTTCTATCAAAATGAACTCAAGATTCACCGCCGTTTTTCTACTTTTTCTTGTGGCTTTCTCCATGTGTCCTCAAACGCACGCTTTCACAGCCGGAGCAGGAAATATCGGCAAACGAGGTGAAAATAACCAACAGGTATTTATATCAACCATATTTTCTCGGTGACCTTCGAAAACAGCCAACATGTTATTACTTTCAGTTCAAAATAAAGAAATGGCCTTTATATTACCTCGCTTTCTGAGCGCATAAGAGGACTCAGATTAAAATAAGTTCATAGCTACATTTGCCTCAAAGCAAGTCAGAAATTAACGGCCAAGAAAATATCATCATTGAAAAACGTTTTGTAGTTTTCTTTTTTTTTTCCTTTTCAAGATCAAAAAGTAAGCAAAGGATATGTATTAATATTTTCAAGCACTATTGAGTTTCTGCTATCAATGCTGGCAAACCTTTAATTACCGTTCTAACGAGGTAAGAAAGTAAGCAATGTTATTAATTCTGCAATGTCGTCTCTATTAAAAACGCATTAGGAAATGGACAGATCAACTGGTGGGAGTTACAACACAATTGTAACAAATGATGAAAGGCTCGTAAGTGTGCTCCTAAAGAACGGTCATAAAAAAGCGTCCTCGTTAAAATTCTACTGAAAAGTGATCTCATGGAAGGACTTGAACCATTTAAATATTTGTTCTTTTATTCGATTCCCTGTTAAGTTCTTATTTCTTGTTTCATACTTTCGTGCTTGATTGCTTTCACCCGGCAGCGATATATCTGAGAAAGATCGTTGTAGAGTGCAACGAAATTGACTAATTTTGATAATCTTCTGGCGCCTCTGATGGCAAATTGCGATTTCCTAAACGACTAGATATGAATATATTAAAACTCTAATGGAGTCCCGACTTGTGATGTTCAGATATGAAGGCGTTATGCCTGAAGTAGAGGACTCCTTTGTCCATTTCACAACTTCAGTGCTGTAGGAAAGCGCTTCATCAAACGGTTTGCTAACTCAGTTTCAGTTAACGTCAAATTTTACGAGGCAGCTGTAAGCAGGCGTATGTAAGGTAAATAAACCTGATCACTTGTCTTTTCTTTACTGAGTTTGATTCTCCTTTTTGGTTTGTGTGGTTTTCGCGTCTGGTTTCTTGTCTTGTAAGTAACGTGATCTGCAAGGAGCAAATAGACACTACACCAGAGGCTACAAATCAATTTCAATGACTAAAAACATCTCCAACCTGATAGATATAAGATAAGATTTAAAAGGTACAGTTAGAATTAACATAATATTCAAAAGGCATCTTTTACAGAAACTGCAACAAATTAATTAAGTTCCTTCCATAAGCACTGTTTCCTTTTTTCCGGTCAAGAAAAACGAAAAGATATAATTGCAGAGCACTTATAGCTTCTGAAATACGCGTTCAAGGTTGTCGCCAAACTCGATCATAAGTAGTACATCACCAACAAAGTGCATTACGTTATCAAAATGAAGTCACTTTAGAGTACAAATTGAAGCAAATGCTATTAACGAGAAACCTCTCCAGTATATTGCATTGTTTAGCGTCGCAGAGTCACATTTTTGAATGATTTAGGTTCTGCCAGAAAACTTGATTGATCACTATTACAGAGGAAATATTAGCTCACGATTGCCACACCTAAAAAGTAAGGTTGTTCGCTCGGTTTGGTTATAGTTATAAGTTTGACTGACTTTATTAGCATCAGTCATGAAGCAATAGGCCACGTTCGATATATCAATATTCTAACATGGCTCCGAGGCTTTCAGGTCAAACTTGTATATTTGGTGTTGTTTTCTTTGTATCTAAGTCTCTCTTGGGAATTGAGGGACAAAAGAAACTTGAGAAATTTGCAATTTTGACCCGAAAGCCTCGGAGCCATGCTTGAATATTGATATATCGAACGTGGCCTATTCAAGTGAACTGTGTTCAGTTAGACGCTTATTCTGCTCTTGAACTTACAAGTTCCCTGTGTTGATTTTTTAATGTTCGACATTTTGGAGTCACCTAAAAAGACTTACAAATGAAAACCAAGAAGACTAGTGAATAACAATTTCAAAATAACGTCTGACTAAAGTGGCGATTTTTTTCCACAAAATAGTACATTGTGCATCGTTATATACTTGCGTCTATTCCGATTCTGTGGTATATTCAGTACAAAAGTTGGAACATTATCATACTAGTTTTTCGAGTAGTTTTGTTGAGCAGCGGATCTTAAAAGTTGGAGTCATTAATAAAGTAGTCTTTCAAGGTCCAGAAATCAGTGCAGGTTAATAGATACATGCTCTTGATAATGAAAATAATAATAATAATAATAATAATAATAATAATAATAATAATAATAGTAATAATAATAATAATAATAATAATAATAATAATAATAGTAATAATAATAATAACACACCAAAACTTTATTAAGAAATTCAAAGAAGAATCTCAGTTAAATTTACAATAATAATAATCATAATCATAATCATAATCATAATCATAATCATAATCATAATCATAATAATAATAATAATAATAATAATAATAATAATAATAATGATAACAGCTTTATAGAAGTGTCAATGTCTTTAGTTTTTACAACTATTTGGGGACACACATAAAAAATTAAAATTATTTACAATTAAATAGATTAAAATATGTGTATATACAATTAATCAGCCAAAGAAATGTATGTATAAGTTACACAATGTAACAGTAGACATATTATAGCGCAATGCTATATCATGTTCTTTACTTGATGCTTAATTACCATCAAGTCTGTAGGTTCCTCACTTGCGATCTCCTACCAAAGATATACCTTGTCATCCATTTGCTTGGACACAGTGTGGTTATCAATCCCGTGAGAATTGTTTAGCTTCGTGAGGGATGAAGGTCCATTATCATCTTATACTAGCACCTTATAAACTCTCACCTTGCTAGATCACATGTTCAGAATACTTCATTACATGATGGGCGACCAAGGCATCTTTACACAGTCTTTTTTAACTCTGATTTTTAAAGAATACTGAGTCATACTGAATTGTACTTATTTTCCAGATTACATTTCGTCTTCGCCGTATCTGTGAAGCAGCAGAGATCGCTTGTTCGTCTCTCAAGAGAAAGAACGAGGAATTTGCTATTCCAATGGAAGATCGACATGAAGACTGAACCCAGCACGGCCAATGATCAACTTACCTTATCTTCAAGTTTCCTTTGAACTGAATCTTAAGGAAGACAAATCCACCTGAAAGAAGACTTTGAACATGACTGTAAATTTATTTTAATGTGTAAAGTAGATAATTATGACTGTGTCAACTAGTAAAAATTCAAACGCTATGTAAAATGGTATGGCAAATAAACGGAGTGACCATATACAAAAAATGGAGTCGTTAATACAACATCACCTCTGGTTTTATCACGTAACTAAGATGATAAAATTGATGAAATAGAACAACAACTCATTTTTCTACGCTGACGATGCAGAAACTTGGCGCACTTGAGGTACCGTAGGGAGATCTAGAGTGCCAGTTAGAACATGTAGAATTAATTCCTCTCGATGACCTTGATCACTAAGATAGCACACTGCCATGGACTGAATGGCTTCTGCCATCTGAACCTGAATCGAATCAGTAGAGAGATGGACAGGACTTCTTTTCGATTTACCACACATTTTATTGCTGTTCACTAACAGTGCGGGTAACATGATACAGCTGACTGTCGTATGTAAAGGCAGGTATTCAAGATCGCTAAGCATGCGTCCATCCCGCTCCAAGCAGATCTACACAGCGGTTGTATAATAACTAAATTCTTCACTCCAGATGCTTCAAATGCTCAGAGCCGCGCTTTCAGAGTCAAAAGCTAAACCAGTAATAATCAAAAGTTAGGAAGTGCGGGCGAGGACGATGCACTGTGCTTTTAGGTTAATAAAAAAAATAATAGAGTTGCACTAAGTTGTAATCAGTGGGGCATTAAGATTAATTTTAAGATAGTTGTGTTACACATATTTGGCTCTCTGGGTGATGAAATATTTTGGGGCTTCGCAGGGCTTAGATATAACCCCATGCACAAGGGTAGCTCGGCCACCTTGCCGCAACGTATACACGTGCCATTCATGTGAAGTATGTATGAAATAATTCATATTTGTACTGCGGTTGTAGCTGAAAGTGAAGAATGATCATCGCTGTAAACGTTCTGGACAATTTAAGCAATTGGAAATCAGGACTTCAACGGGATTCGAACCCGGGACCTCCGCGATACCGGTGCGATGCTCTACCAACTGCGCTATGAAGCCACGCATTGGGAGTGAGGTCAATTAACTGGGTTCATATCTCCCGTGAGGAGTGAATTGATGTTAAGTAGATATGAAATAACTCATATTTGAGCTGCAGTTGCAGATGAAAGTGAAGAATGATCATCGCAGTAAATTTTCCAGTTTTAAGTTGACGCCATGTATCGTGTGCGAGAAAGCAAGAGTAAGTTACAGCTCTTTTAAAGCTTTTTATAGAGCGTTTTTGGTGATATTTTTCGCCCTAACAACACACATGTTTTGAATGGAGTTTTTGCTAGATACGTATACCGAACTAATTTAACGCCTTTCAAGTGCTGTAGAGTTCGCAACGGACATCGAGTACAATAGCTATGCGCGTGCGTTATAATTCTTACGAACATTCGGAGAGTAAGACAGGCCCGCAAGTTGGTTTTTTATCTATAATTATTAAGGACTTGGCTGTATCAGTCTCTTACTAAGCGAGTATAGAGCAGCTAGTCGTAATTTTAAAAATTAGAGGTAGAAAATGCAGTTCGTACACGCCGGATGATCAAGTTTTCGTCCACACTGCGGTGTTACGAAAAATAATTGCGTGACTTGGAAGGTTCGTGTATATGCTAATTTGGTCTAGAAGTTTCGAGCATATTTAATTAGTTTTGTGTCACGGTGACTAAGCAATTTATTTTAGTCGTTTATGTCTGATGCTAATAATAGTTTTATATTGTAATGTTACTTTATTTAGTAGAGCCGGAAAGTTCTAGAACCTTATGCTGTAAAGTCTATAAGCGAATCGGTGTGGTTTTTAAGTGGTTGTTTCCCAGGAGGTGTTTAGAGAGAATTATCTCGTGAGTCAGTAGTGTTTTATTGAAGGGTGACGAAGGTCGTGTGTAAAGTGTCGACAGAGGTCGTGTTTGTTGAAGTGTAACAGAGAGGTTACGTGGATATCTGGCAGAGGCTGTGCTTATACAAGAGTGACGGAAGTCGGAGTATAGTTTACAAGCCTAGCGTGTGCTTGTTGAGAATTCTTGTGTGGAATTACTACTTTGGTTTGGAATAAATAACCTTGTTGTTGTTCCGACAATCTTGCGTTCTGTTTAGACTGCAAACTACCTGCCACTTTAAACAACGAACTTGCAACAGCCGGTTTGTTCAGTTTCTGACTCCTTCAATTACACTTTAAAAAAAACATTATGAAATAAAAAATAAAAAATGAACTAAACAAACAAACATTTCTGTCTTGTGTCATTTGGCTCCTTATGGATTATTAGTCACAATTTGAGAATTAGCCCCTCGATCGTACTATTGTGACATTGCGCATGTGTCTCCCATCTTTTTCTTTTCTTGTTGTCCATCGCATTTCCGTCAATAACCCATTCACATAACCCCCTCTTACACCCCTTCACATAAAATAAAAAAGTTAACTCTTGAGAAAAGTGAGTCTTTTCAAAGAGGGTTTTAGAATGGCCAATCGGCTTTACAAGTATTTTCATCCTGCACGAGAACTGATCCACGCAACGCGCGCGTTGTTTAACTACGAAAAAATAGGGTACCGTGCCTGAAAGTAACTTGACAGGAATTGCCATGAGACTAAGGCCCCGTCTATACGTATCCGGATATTTTTGAATCCGCAACTATTTCGTTCCGGATTCAAAAATTTTTCCGTCCACACTTCAAATTGAAATCGTCTCTCCACACGCATCCAATGGTATCCAGATTCACTCAAGTGCCCAGGGCTCCTCTGCAATAAAATGTGTTCAGAGCATGCGCCTTAAAACGCGCGATTTGCTCTGTTGTTGCTATTGTGCCGCCATATTGGTTAATTCTTCGGTAAGAGACTGGACACGAACTTGCTACGTCATCGGATTCGAAAATATTGCGAATTTTTTTTTCTAATCTGGAGAGCGGATTTAAAAATGTGCGGTTTCGCTGTCGAAT